>JACONP010000123.1:0-22698 GCA_016624345.1 Platycodon grandiflorus
AAAAAAGATGATCAAAATGGTTCGCATGTTAGATAAGAAATAGATCATACAAATTTTTGTAAGAAATAGATATACTGATGTAGTTTTAAATAAATTTAATAAGAAAAACAATTTCTAAAAAAGTGGAAGCCTTTGACCTGTTGATTACATGTATTTTGATGAGTAAAAATCTCAAAATTTCAGGGTCCGTTTGGATATAACGAATTGGAATTGAATTAGAATTACAATTATAAAGAATTAAATTTCAACATATTCAAATTCAATGGTTCAATTCATTGTTTGGCTAATCGTGGAATTCCATTAAATTAATTCATATTTTCAATTCTATTGTTTGGATACTCAACTAGTTTTATGGAAATAAATTTCCCACTTCTATATACTTTTCCACTTGTATTCTATTTTCAAATAATAAGAAAGTTGAACCAAACAAGTTTCAACTTCAATGAAAATAAAAAATCAACACGATTTAATACTAAACCATCTTCTAAACAACTAAAATTACTACATTCAATAGGATTAAGCAATCATAAAAATAAAGCAACACTTAATACTAAATCATTCTTAAAACAACTAAAATTACTACATTCAACAAGTTTAAGCAACCTTGAAAATAAAGAAACACTTAATACTAAACCATCCTCAGAACAATTAAAGTTACTACAATTAACAAGTTTAAGCAACAATGAAAATAAAAGCAACATGTAATTTTAAGAAACTATGCAACACCTACACAAGACCATGTTGCATCAAAACATACTGTCTCTTCAACTCATTTGGAAGGCATCCCAATGTTTCAAATTTCCTTTGATCTTTCATGAATGCATCAACTGCTTTCAAAACCATGGTGTGATCTAAATCTTCCACTTTAGACATCTCTTCAAATACCATTTGTGCTGTAGTTTTAGGAGCTTCAGAGTTAATAAAGTGGTCAAGAGAATCCGCCATACGAGAAAGTACATCATGTAATGCTTGGGAACCACCATGCTTCCGCTTTTTGGGACGAGAAATAGATGAAGATGAGGTATTAGACTTGCCTGGTCAACTTTCCTTTCCGAGTGGATGCATAGCATCATCTTCTAAGCCTCTCCCATCTCCCTCGGTTGTCCCAATGGTCTCTCTAAGTCAACGACTCGCTTCACTTCCATTTCCACTGCTTATTTGCTTGAGCACCCTCACCATTAGCACGGTCTTGAGCAAACAATTGGCAAATGTCTTCCCAATTGTCAATAACAATTTTGACCTATAAGGGACAAAGATCGTGATGAACCTAAACAAGAACAAAACAATTAAAGTCACCAATAATACTACTAGACGTGCATATTAAACCAAACCAACAAAAACCAAAATTAGACATGCAAGAAATAAAGAAATAACATAAACTCCATCCAGGGGGTTCATAAAACCCATCAAGGAAATCATTTGTAATAAAAATAAAAACCCAAAGGAAACATAAAAACCCAAAGGAAACAAACTTTAATTAGTAGCATATAGTACGGGATATACTTTAATTAGTTGGAAGAGTAATACACATTTAAAAGAATTGATGCTAGCAACATAAAAACCCAAAGGAAACAAACTTTAATTGAGCTAGTGTCACCTTAAGTGCATAGACTTTACTTATCTTATCTCCCTCATTTTCTTATCTCCCTCATTTTCATCAAATGAACATGATCCAATCACAGAAATTTGATATATACAGAATCACATTTTCAAATATGATGCACCAGAATCATATTTGTACCAAACATAACCATCCACACTTATATATACAGGGATTTTCTATAATACAGCACATGTTTGAAGATATCTAATAAGAGCATACCCTTATCTTAAAGGACAACTGCATCGATTGAGCTTAGCTAAACAAACTACCCCATTTCAGATTTACATACGGCTCTACCGTCTAATTGAACAACCTTCATTATGATGAGCAAAACAAATGGGAATATTTGTATCGATGGGTTTTGGGAATATTTGACACTAGTCGCATCCATAAACACTTTAAATGACTAGTGTTTTGATGGAGGTTAAGAAATGGATTTTGAGCTTTACCCATCTAGCATCCACTCTCTTTTCGGCATATCCAAGTTTCTTAGATCCACAGTGTAGAAAGAGGTCTCAAAAGACACAGAATATATATCTCTAACTAGCAAGAGAAAAGGGCCATTTGGGCAAAACAAAGAAGGGAAATGGGAAAGAAGAAACTGTACTTTCTAGTAATCCTTATGCTCCATTAAATAAATAAAGGGAGGAAAATTTGATGTCAGATTAATAACTTATAACTGAACCTAGGCCCGCTTTTTGGAGTAAGATGGATGGTGTAAATTCTCATACAACTCATCGCCCTAGCGTAACATGTAATATCAAATTCAAAACTCCATGTTCGCACAAAGTTAAAGGAATAGCAAGTAAGAGTCCAAAAACAACATCCTATTGGTTTCGTAAAGCAAAACCAAAGAATCTATAAAAACTCGTAATCTTTTCTCATACCACACGCCTTCACATACACGAATAAGACAAAGCCAAGATTCACGATATACGTAAAGGCAAAGAGAACTGCAGAACATAGAAAAAGCATAAGACATGGTCATATATTTGCTTGTGTTAACAATACACGAGAGCGTAAAAAGCTCATGACGTCAAATCCATACAAGCACAAACGCAGCCAAGATCTGTAACACCCAGATCGCTTGCATCACTTGCATGATCATTCTCCTTATCAAATTCATGTGATGTTGTGCATATTTCTTGAACATATTCTTACTTGTATTGGTTACATGCATTTTATATGCCTTGGAATTATTGTTGGATACATGTTGATTTTTGTGTTAAACTTGTGTTGTAATCCTAGCTTTGTTCCGCATTTTTGAGAACTTTTAATGAGTATTTTGATCTCATTTTGGACTTAGAAACATTTTTGGGTTGTTGAGAACCACTTTGGGAGAGTTTTATAATAGTTTGAGACTTCTGGGCACAAAGCGATCGCCTGACCCTCCCTAGGCGACGCCTCTAGGCGTAAGTCGCACTATCGGTTACAGACACAAAGCGACGCCTCCCCTTCCTAGGCGACGCTTCTATAAGCGTAAAGTTGTAGTTTGAATTGAGACAAAGCGACGCCTCAGATTCCACAAAGCGATCGCCTGTACTCAAAGCGATCGCCTTGTCCCGATTCAAAGCGATCGCTTCATGTGCGTAATGTTGTTTTGCTCTTGCGCCTTTGACAAATTGTTGAATTTAATCATAGTTGACCGCTTTGACTCCAGAGGCCGTGGCCTGGTTGAGCCACGCCCACCACCACTTAAACTTGACCTCCTTGACCCTTATAACACCATGGGAGAGTATAGAACACTCCCATTTTAACCATTTACATCAGCAAACTTAGAGAGAAGCTTGAGAGAGTTCTTGAGAGAGAAATTGAGCTAGTTTGCTCAATTTTTGTCCAAATCACAATCCGATTTCACCGTTGTGTAGCTGTGGACTAGGAGAGTACATCCCTTGAGTTGCATGTTGCTTATCTAGAGTTTCTTTTGGCTGAATTCTTCAAGAGGTAAGCTACTACCCCTCTCCTTCTCTAATTATGTCTTGTATGACATCTTAGCCTTGCAAAATGGCATTTGTATGTTGAAATCAACATGTTGGAGTATGTTTTATTGTTGAGCTTTGTGAAATTCGTGGATGACATATTTTGCATGTTAAAAGACTTGTTTTGTCTTGGTTGATACACATAGAAATGGTATCATTTGTTAATATTGAAGTATAAATGGCTTCTCTTCGATTCGAACTCATTAGAAACAAATAAAGACTCTAACGGAGTCAAATAGGTTTTCATAATTGATGAGACCACGCGGTGTGAATTGGGGATTCCGCTGTGATACGAGAGCTTTGTCGGAAAAATTTGTTACCCGAAATTATGCATGATGTTGTTGTTTAATTCTCGTAAATACTATGAGATGATTGAGTATGTGAGTAGGATTATTATGACCTACTTGAGACATTTATGTTAAATGTTGTTGTGCTCCACATTTTGGGAGTTTGATTTGTTGTGAGAATGTCAAGTAAACATCTACTTGTACATTTGTTATGTCCATGGATTATTTGTTGGCGGTGTATTGACGCCGATTATCGGGAGCCGGCTACGTAATAATTGAAGGCCAATACACCGCCTCGCTTACCGCTGGCCAGGTAGGGGCATAGCCATTTGTTGTATGGAATAAACGCAACCTTGGTAAGCTATTCCGTGGTTGATTCTGGGTTGTAGGGACTAAGATCACCCGGCGACGTGAATACGTAAAATGGTTCACACAAGATTGGTTATCGAGTATTGGTTAACGGTTTTGATTCGCCGATCGAGCACGCCAACAACGGCTCCTACATTGGTATATTATATGTTGGTTGGTTGGAAGTATTGGGTATATTGGAGGTGTACCTCAATCGTATCCTTTTAGAATGTGTTTACTTATCGCACTTATATGGTTCCTACATATGCGAATGTTGGTCATGGTTTCCAACCGGTATGGTGGGTTGGCGATCGCTGAGCCTCTCGCAGAGTGTAGGGTAACGTGTTGTTATGAGATGCTTATATTGCTATGCCCGAAGATTGATGTAATCTTGTTATAGCCTGTATTACTTGTTCTTATATTTGTCTTGCATCTCAGATGACATATTGTTGCATTAGTAGCTTATTGAGTTTTAAACTCACCCCGCTCAATGTTTATTGTTTTTCCTTAGATCACGGTCCGCGAGGAACCCTTAGTAGTCTTGGCTTCGCTCTCGCTTTTCGTGTTGTTCTTTGGGCTTGGTGTTTATTTTGGTGAGGCCGAGGGAATACAATGTTACCTAAACTTTGTAATGTTGGTAGTGTGTGGTCTTTATAACTGTAATATTCTTTTGTGCGACGGTTGTCGCGCGTGATGTATTTATTAACATTCGCTACTTCCGCATACCGATTTGTAGTGGTTATGGTTCTCCGAGCTTGTTGCTCGTGGAGGTTTATGATATATGTTTGATTTTAAATTCAAACCAAGTTTTAAATCAGCCTGCTTTTCCGGCTTGTTGTTAATGCCGGCGATGTGTTGACATGGTTTTCAAAGAAAAGTATCGCGTGCATTACAGGCTTTGTGCATATGCTTTAAACTTGCATCTTTTGCACATGGAATTTTATTATGCGTATTTCATGAGTCCCGCCGTCCGACTTCGATTCCACGTGAGTCCGGCTGGTGTCGCCGTGATCAATCCAAAACTTGAAGAAAAGAAGAAGAAAATTGGGGGCGTAAAAGTGCATGTCCTTAATCTATGGAAAGAACAACCGACAATAAACTAATTTATTTCTCGTGAGAAACATGCATATTTCTAACCACGCTTAAGACAAAGTGCTAAATTTAACTGTTAGCTCAAGATTACAATGAAAAGCATCCGAAAATTTTCTCGTAATGTATACTCCATCCGTCCCAAAATGACCATTTTCAAAATTTTCTTGTCCCAAAGTATTGAATCTAACAACTTTTAAAATGTATCATGGAAATGATTCTCATTAGTATTAAGTCCGGGATATATTCATGGTCATTTTACATCTATTAATTAAGCCACAATCTTTTAACAAAAGAATATATTTATCTTCCATCTATTACGAAAACTTAATCAAGGAGAATCAGGAAAATTGACATAGTCATAATAGATTCACTACAAACCCAAGCATTTTCCAAAAAATGATTGAACAAATGCAGCCTAAAGAATCACCATGCGGTGATACACCGCACCTCGTAATAAACTGTATTGATGAGTAGATATAGAGAAAGCCGCCAGGTACACCGGGGGCCCGTGGTCTCCTTTCTGTTCTTTGTAATCCTCTCTCCTTCAAAGAATCCATCAACCTGTTCGCCAAATAAAATCCGAATAAAACCCATATCATATTAACAAAACATTACTCCTCCTTTCTCAAACGAGGTTCCATTATTATAATCTTTTGTCCCAAAATGGGTGATATTTTTCTATAAATTTAGTAAATTTGCACTTGCAAATGCTACATTGTCGATACTAAAATCATTTATGTATATGTAATAGTAAAATTTCCCCAAGAGAAAACTAAAATAAACACTCATTTTGGGGCGAAGGTGTAAGAAAAATTACTAAAACCCAAAATTGAGTTTAAATTGGTTGTTACTGTGACATATACGCATCCCAATCAATTTTTGTATCTAAATTCACGCAATTGAGAGAATTACAGAACAATTTAACGTAAAACAACGAAGATGGAGTCGAGAAAGAAAGAGAAAGGTGAATCTTACAAGGAACGGCGATGATCGCATCGACGAGGATGGCGTCGGCGAGAGCAAGGCACAAGCGAAGGATACTTTTGGGTTTTGTAGAGTTTTTGAAAATAACTCTCTGAAGTTTTTGAGGGTTTAGGTTTGGCCATCGACCGATCGCTTGCCGTTTGGATCGCCTCACGGATCGACCGACGGGATGAAAGTTGTCACCCGATTGACTTTGTTTTTGGTATTGCAAATTTGGGCTTTGGCTAATAACCTACTACTTGGGCCTATAACTAGCCATACTACACACCCACATAAAAACATTGGAAGATTGAGAGATTGAGGGAGCCGAGAGAGAGATCGAAAGATTGAGAGATTGAGGAAGCCGAGAGAGAGATCGAGAGATCGAGGGATCGAGAGATCTCACCCAATCAAGAGAGAAGGCATGTGAGAAGTGTGGGTTGAAGACGGTGAAAGAAAGTAGACGCCATTTTGCGTTAAAATCTTGGAATTGATTTTGTAATTATCTACTGTTGATACAGAATTTATTTTATGGAATTGGACCTCACAGAATTATAATGCAATTCTAATTCTAGGCTTCATTTTAGCATCCAAACAATAGAATTGAAATATTATACTCCAATTCCATTTCTATGCCATGGAATTGGTGTATCCAAACAACAGAATTGAAATATTATACTCCAATGTAAATGAAGAATTTCTAATTTAAAAACGATTTTTAAAAGATAAATAAACTTGAATAGGTGTCTAGGCATAAGTTGATTTTATTTAGTTTCCTATTGTGATTTTTTTAATTTTCAGTTGGTTAAGAGTATCTTTGCTTCTATGAATGTTTTATCTAATCTAAGAATAATTTTTTATACATTTTAATTTAATTGTTTAATAAATCATAATTCTAAAAAAAATTAGTTTAAGCTTCAAAAATTCCAAATTTTTTGATGATACATAGAAAATCCAGCTTACCGGGGGTGCCGAATAGATCGTCATTGGTTGTAAATTTTGGATATCTGACGCCGATTGATCTGCAAAAAGAAGCCACCGTGAGAGGGGCGGGGAGGGTCCCCCGCCAAAACCCTCCAGCGTGGTCATCAGTACGTTGGCCGTGAGAATAAAAGAGAAAGTGTATATTCTCTGTAAAAGTGGCTTACCGAGGGTTAACCTGAAGGGTAGTATATATAGTAGAATGGGCCCTTACTCATTGGGAGCCCACTTGCTTGAGTAAGGCCCGTACCGTTTTGAGGGGTCCAAAATATGCACATCAGTAGCCCCCTGTTAGGTATCAAGGTGCTCAAATAGGCTAGAAGGGGGGGGGGGTTGAATAGCATGTGTCCAATTTTAAAAATGATTTATAAAATTACTTTACAAAAGAGTTAGAAAATAATTTGCAGCGGAATAGTGTGAAGTATAGGACAAGTTCAGGATGACTGATCTTGGAATAGTCCTTCAAGTGATTGGAAATTTCTGGGATTAAACAAATAATAACAAACACAAATGCAGAAAATAAATAGACAAGATATTTGAAGTGGTTCACATTATGAATAAGTGTTACGTCTACTACCGAAGTGGTTAGCTTTGAATTTGAAAACGTGCACTATGTTTTCCACTAAAATAATCACAAAGATTACTAATGGATCGTGTACAAAAAGATTTTAACTAAGTGTTTATGGTGAGAGTATAAATCTAGAAAGATTCAACTCTCGTGTGCTATGAAGACAAATGATTGCAATTAATGAAGAGCAATAGAAGAGTAGAAGTCTAGGTACGGTGCTCTTCAAAGAAAGTTTTACAGATTAAAGCTTTAAAGTACTAGCAGTAACGAAGATGAAGATTGTAGAAGTTCAAGTTGTTGGAGAGTATTCAATGCTTGATGGAGTCTTCAATTTATGCCCAGAGAATTCTTGGAGCCATTGAGAGAGATTCAGTCTTGAATTTTAATTGAATTAGGTGCATTTAATGCAAAGAGACTTGCATTAAATGCCCTATGTCTTGCTGTTGAAATCTTAGTGGGAGTTCTGATCAGTCCAAGTGGTCTCTGTCCTTAGCCTACAGGTTTGCTAAAAATAGGTAGACAAGTATTGCCTGCGTATGTCCTTTTCTGAGATGTTTGCCTAAAATGGAATAATCTATTAAATGGTACTTGCAGGTTATCAATTACACGGAAAGTCAAGGATGACCTTTGCTGGTAACTGAGGCACATCTTCAGATAAGTCTTGATCAGACGATCTTCAGGTCTTCATGCATTGCTGATGAAGCTTGACTGGAACGAACTTGGTTGATGACTTGATGGACATTGATGAAGATGGCTGATATACAAAGGCCATCTTCCAAGACTAAGCTAAGTACAATATAAGCAATCCTAAGCTATTACATGCAATTGTCTAAGTACAAGTTGCCACTCTAATTACAGAGCCCGTTAGTCACCTTGGCTTAGACTTAGGTTATGGATACAAGAAAATCTAGATAAAATACAACAATCTCCTCCTATTTGCTTGAATCCATGACCTATGAATACAATGATAGCTGAAAGTGTCCAAAACTAGTAATAGCATGCTTTTTAAAGAAATTATATTGAGTAAGCATGCCCTATTTGGACTTACAAAGCGTACCAATGTATTGATTACAAAGTGTTTGTGAAAACGAAATTTAAGCTTAAAACACTTGTAATAAAACTGAATTTAAAGATAGATAGCAGCTTATGGAATATATCTTTAAACCAAGATTTAAATTTCATGCAATCGATAAGCAATGAATCATTAAGCATGAAGATCGAAACATTCAAAAGAAAATATAATCCTTATATATCAAACAAGCTGTTTAATTATTACAAGGTTTTGACAAAAGATACAAAAAATTGTCATAAAGGACAAGTTGAGATATATCAGCTAAGTTGAGGCTTGTCCTCTATGCTTTGAAGAGGCAAAGACTTTAAGTGCTTTAAGTTCAAGAATCTCGGCCTTGGTCGCCTAATTCATCTTTAACTTTTAACTTTGATTTGAGTTCTTTGTTTTTTGTCTTCAGATGGATATTCCTCTCAATCATAGTTGTCAGCTTATCATTGTTGTTGAACTGGCTCATCTCCTCCTTCATGGACGCAAGCGACTTGTCCATGGAAGATAGCCGATTTACATATATCTGAACTCCTTCTTTATAAGACCATAATGTGTCCAGAGTGCGTTGCGAGGCAAGCACAAACTTGTGCACAGAGCAGTTTGCAGTCTTCTGGGCGTTAAGAAGATGTTTATAGCCATTATCAATCATTTCCACCACAAAAATCATGTCAACATCGGAGTCAGGGTGGTGGAAGAGGCGGTCTTGGGATAGCAGAGAGACGGTTGACCAGAAGATGCTGACATACGTTTATAGTCATCTGGCAGACAGAGGTAGCATGCTTGGCTTCCTTGGCAACAGCAATCACCTTAGTCATGTACTCCATAGTGTCATCGGGTATGAGACCGCTTGTATAAGATTCACCAAATATTTATTTAAATTGGCAATTATGATGTCTATGCCTTTAACAAGATTCTCAATAGAGTAAGCCATAACAGAAGGAGCTGAGGATGAAGGATGGCTGGTAGATGCTTGGTAAACTGAAGGAGGCAGAACAGGGGAAGGGAGACAAAAATAAAAAGGAGGGATAGGCAGAGGAGAAAAAATTTGCACAAAGGTAGCATGGGTTTGGATGTTGACTCCTATGGGAAAGGTGGAGTGATAAAGATTAAGAAATTGATAGGAGTAAGGAAAGGACGAGGGTCAAGATCACTAAGGCAAGGAAATAAATCAAAAAAATTATGAATTTTAGGGTGGCGAAGGACGGAGGGGTGGGGAATCAGCTGATATGGATAGGGAACCAACTGATGTGAAGATTAAAGAGTAGAGTCCATGATAGCCTTGAATGCAGAAAAGACTTAACTCAATACTGGGCAAGTCCTGCTCAGCTAGTGAAGGAGAAAGGCTCAAGCGGAGGTGTTGAAGGGGAAGATGTAGGAGAGAGGGAAAGGAGAGAGGTGGCTAGTGCGGGTGGGGAAAGCCAAGGTCCCCTGTGGATCCGAGTCCACTATCGGGAGAACAATCAAGTTACGGACTCAATTGTGAATGTTGAATTGCTGGGACCAGGTTAGAGGAAGAGGAGCATAAAAGTTAACCCACTGAACGAGTATATCCCCAGCAGTCATGGGTTGGTAAGGTAGTCTCTTTGGATATTCAAGGGTAGAGAGGTAAGGATCTGTATCGTCAGGGTTTGGCTTGGGTCGGCTATCTCGAAATAATAGCAGTTCTTGGCACTTTTCTTTAAGCGTTTGTCATGCCTTGGTTTTGAAGGGGAAGGATTTAGAATGGTTGGAAAAGGGTTAGTAGAGATAGGTATTTCTGGTATAGATTTAGCAGGTTTGGGGTCTGCTGATATGGTAACGGCTGATATTCAATATGTCACGAAATATTCCTATTCGAAGGGGTAGTGATGCGCAATAGAATCCTATAGAGTGCGTGTTGAGGATGATAGAGGATGCCTCTTAATGTTTAGCTAGGTTAAAAGAGAGAGGGAATGCGTAACCTCAAGGAAATCCACCCAGACTTCAAGCAAGGAGGGGTGTGTATGATGATGAGGAGGATGAGTGGTTAGAGAGAAAATATGAAGATGATAGGAGGTGTGATAAGAGAGTAGGTGACAGGGCATACAACCCACAATATGAAAGGGAATTTTCCAACATTAAAATGAGGATTCCTCCTTTCAAGGGTAGGGATGATCCCGAGGAATACCTAGAGTGGGTTAGAAAGGTTGAAGTCCTATTTAAACGTGACCACTACAGAAAAGCCCAAAAAGTGAAACTTGCTGCCTCAAAGTTCTCTGAGTATGCTAGTGATTGGTGGGAGCAACTAATGATTAGGCAGAGAATGATAGGAGAGGGTCACGTTCGCACATGGGAAGAAATGAAAAGGGTCATGTGAAAAAGGTTTGTCCCTAACTACTACCACCGTGAACTATTGAGAGAACTTCAAAATTTGTTTTAAGGTAGTATGTCGGTGGAGGAGTATTATGAGGCAATGAAGATGGCTCTTGTTCGAGCTAATTAATATCAATGAGGATGATGAGGTCACCATGGATAGATTCATCAACGAGTTGAATAAGGAGATTGCCCAGGTGGTGGAATTGAGGGAGTATGATGAGATGGAGGACATTGTTCATGGTGCCGTCAAGGCGGAACGACAACTTAAGAGGAGATGTACTTTTACTCGCAGAATTTATTCTTCTTCTTCTTATTCCTCTTCTCAAATCTCTAGTAGGTCCCATGTAGAGGAAAACAAAAATACTAGTGTTGTGCCTACCACTTCTTATGGGGAGATCTCAAAGAGTGAGGATGTTGACAAAAGAAAAGTTGAGAGTTCGGCTTGAGAGATAAATGAGGTTTGTGAGGTAGCCGAGAAAAAGGAGAGTATAAATGAAACTAAAAATGAGAGGTCGGCTAAAGTAAAAAGTGTGAACCAAGAAATAGCTGAGAAAAAGGAGAGGAAAGTTAGAGATAGTGAACTGCAAGCTGAAAAGGCTAAGAAAGGTGAGTCTAGTGAGGCCGAGAGGAGAGATAAAAAGTGCGGGTTGATGGAAAAGAGAGAAAACCCAAGAGTTGAGAAAAGAAAGAGTGAAAGAGATAAAAACATGAGGGTGGATACACGAGAGATTGAGGAAGAAAAAGAAAAAGTTCAAAAGGCCAAGGGCCAAGAGGGATTGAAACCAATTTTTCCTGTTATCCCAAGTGAGGTCATGAGGGAGTTGAAAAAGAATCATAATGAGGTAATCCATATCTCTATGGAGATACCTTTTTATGTTAACATGATGGCTAATGCCTCAATTGTCTCTTTCGTATGTTGTTTCTTCTCTACAGATTTTTGATGTGTTCACCGAATCAAGCAAGGAAGCTGTAAGCTTCAAATTGGATGATCAACAAGGTAAGAAGATTAATCTGGTGCCTACACAATCTCAAAGGTATGATTCCATTCTCTTTTGTAATACTAAGATAATCAGACGTGAGAATCATAATAAATTGTTACATGTTGATCACCATAGCATTGACAATGGATTATACTTGTCATTACATAAACCGAGTCATTCTTATGTTGATCCATTTCTTGAATGTGTCTAAATGGTTGATTTGGTAAATTTGTATTGTACAATGAGAATTGACTTGATAAATCTAAATTGTCTGTTGGAAGTTTTCTTGTTAAATTTGAATTCATTGAGTGTATTTCAGAATTCTAAGTTTGTGGGTTCGCCCGATTCTTCTACGAAGGATTATGTTGATGCATAACGCAAATTGGGTAATGTTTCCCGTGGTGATGTTTTCTTTCATAGAAATTCTGAAATACATGTCCAACCCAAGATGGTCAGAATTTTGTCACCTTTGTTGTGTGTAGATTCCATGGAATTATTGGAGTCTTGGTTTGCCCTAGAAGTACACAAGGGTCAGCAATGTGTATTTGTAAATGCAAAAGAGTTGTCAAAATTGAATTTTCATGTTGCATTGTTCTTTCACAAGATTTGTGGACTGCATGACACAGTTGGAGTTAAATCATCCTTGTTGAAAGAAATTCTTCTTAAGCATGCTAAAACATGGGAAGGTCGTGTGTGTTTTGTCGAAAGAGTGCATGCTTTGACTTGTGACAACTTGGGAATCAAGAATGTGGTTCATGGTTTGACTGTTGGATATGTGGAATATTTTCCTGTATAGATGCATGATAGGTTTTGTAATAGCCCCAAGAACTTCTCACATGTGTTAGGTTCTTTGATTTGTATAAATAACTATGATCTTGTTGTGTTATGTGGTGCTAATGTGTTGATCATGGTTATACAAAAAGGGGAATTCGTTAGGTTGATTTTCAAACCCGGTGAATGTTATGAGATTGAAGTTTTCCATACATTTTCTCAAGAATTTTTCTTACTTTCTTCTGTGGATTGTAAGTATCTAAGGTTTTGGAAAAGTGAGCACTTGCACAGTGATTCTCATAACTCTAGGGGGAACTTGGAAATTATGGAGAGATTGGTTGTATTAAATCTCCTAAGCATAAGAAGATCTCTTTGTTTCACGACATTGTGGACCCACCTCGTATACCTAGGATGTGCTCTTATTTGATGATGACTTTGTTTTCTCCTAATACTTGTGGTCATATTGCTTTGTGTTCTATTGTTGAGTTTTCATTTTAGGTTAAAGCAAGGATTATGGTGAAGTATGAGTTTGATAATGATTTCAGATTGGACTTGATGGGTAAGGTGGATATTAGTGCATATTTTTCTATTTTTGTTCTCCATCCTTTTGATGTAGATGATTCGAGGACGAATCCTTTTAAAAGGGGAAGGAATGATGAGAACCAAGGCAAGGAGGGTTTGGGTCGAGAATATCATGGTTCGTGTCTAAACAATGTTCGTAATGATATTCGTGATTCGTTAAGCATAACCAGAGGTCCAACGACTCATGAGCATGCAAAAAAGATTCGTGAGACTTTACATCGCTTGAGGAAGGGATTGAGAAGTTCAAGCATGTTCTTTGAAGCCCTCACAACACCCAAGGACGTACGAAGCAACGGTCGGAGGTTCATTTATATGCAAGAGTTTTGCCTAGGAAGCGATCGCCCTGTTTTGACAGAAAGCGATCGCCCTGAAGACTGCCTGCAAAGCGATCTCTTTGCATCGATTTAAAGTGATCGCCTTGTACCCAGAATGTGGGTGACGCGCTATTTGACGGAATTTTGACAGTTTTTGGTAACTTTAAAGTATTTTAGGTATTTTTATTTCCTAATAAACGTTTCCTAGGTTTAGTAGGTTTGTTTAAGCCTATATAAAGGCGTCTTATGTATTAAATTCATTAACTTTTGATTATTAATGTATTAAATTCATTAACTTTTGATTATTATTGAATTGAATTGAGTTTTCACAATATTGTGAGTTTTTGAGAGATTTCTTGGATTAGAATTCTTAAACCCTTGAACTTATCAAGTTTGTTGAGCTGCAGGCTTGTGACGTTCCGTGATCTTGGTTCCTAATCAATTACGATTAGTGGGTTAAGGTTGCACCCCAAGGTTCTAGGGATTAAATCTACCCTAGGGTTGAGGGAAGCTCCCTATCTTCCTTTTAAATTTGTTGTTATCTATTTTTAATCCATGTTATTGGTTAGTTCCGCTTTGTCACGATCTTGGATCACATCAGGTTGGAGGTATGGGTTTGGGTAGACCAAAATATTCATCAATGGCTTGAAGGGTTTGTTTGGTTTTGGCTTTGGAGGGTTTGGATGAATGTTTAGGAGGGAGAGTTGAAGGTTGGCTGGTAGGATTAAGGTTTTCTGGTTCAAAAGAGGAGGTATCCCTCTCAGCAGTTTGGATTTATGTGGAGAGGGAGGTGGAGTTTTCTATTTTGACCTCTTGGGGGATGGCTCAACAGGCTCATAGGGATCATTGTCCAGCCTGGAAAGGTTGAAGTCATCACGCACCCAAAGGTTTGGGCTCCTCCTGAGCAGGCAACCCCTTAGCAGTGTAGGTCACCTTGACAGTGTACACGTAGGTGTTGGTCACCTTGATGAGATCGTCACCGGCCATGGTGTCTTCGATCTTCTGGTAACCCCTCATTAAAACATTTATTACCTTTGCAAAGGGTCTCTTCATTCCTGGGTTGGCTTTTACCTCAGCCATACTTTGAAACAACATGGAAAAAATTATCTTGGCCAGTTCAATTGTTTCCTCAAAACGACAGCCTTCGTCCACACTAGCTGTTGAGATGTGAAGACATCCTTGGAACCATTCTTGAATAGAATACTTTTGTCAAGAAGGTGACTGATGTGATATGGGCTTTCAGGGAAAAGATTTCTGAACATATCAGAATATAGCTCTGGCTCGGCTGTCCCACGCATCATGGCCCATGCTTGATTTGACTCCTCAACGGTCAAGTCCAATTTGCCTTCAATAGGCAGCCCTAAGATTTTGCCAACCTCCTTATAGTCAATCTTGATGAAGTAGCCTCTGATATAGCCCTTCAGATAGCTCATATTGACCTTTTCTTCCTTGTTCTGAGGTGGAGGGGGAAGAGTCATCGTTGTGTAGAATTCCTCAATAATTGTGTTGCTGTAGTTAGTGTCATCCAGTTGAAACAGAGGAAGAATCCCACAGCCTTCCAAGTCCTTTATCAAGGTAACTACAGATGAGTACCTCTGAACAGATTCAGCATCAATAGTCATTCCAGGGTGATAGCTGCTTCTTGGAAGAGATAGTATTAGCCTTGCTGCAGCCTCAGAAGCCCTAGAAGGCTTGAAAGATTGCTGGATAGCAGTACCAGCAGATGTGGTGGAATTAGTAGATTTGGAGGATATCTTTGCTTGTAAAAACAACAGCAAAGATGGCTGATACAAGATGACTATCAACAGTTCTTAAGAACAACAAATACTGTTCAGATCAAAACCCAATATATGCTAGCAAAGTTGCATTTCAAAAAGCAAAAGTTCACCAATAACGCAGTTCATATCCAGGGTATTAGACAAGTATAAGACTCAACAATTTCCAGAAAATCTAAAGAGTGAAAGAGTAAGTATGTATAGCCTGAACATTTTAAACACCATATAAACCCAGAGATTATCAATAAACAATTTTAACACAACAAAATCGAACATTTGTAGTTCATACATGGCAACAAATGCGAGTTCGTGAATGTGGAAATTTAGGCAAATAACTATGTAACTTGATTGGAATTGAAATTAACCGAACAAGGATGTATAAGAACACTAACCATTGTAGTTTAATCAAATAAGAGCTGAGGAATCGAAGAGTTTAGAGATCTCAGAAAGGGAGTTTGGCAGTTTTTGGAAGATGTAAAGATAAACAGTGAATTTTGTCCTTTTATATGACAGACAAGTTTATGAATAGCATTTGATAATTTTTGAGGTCCATATTTAATGTCTTTGATAAGTGACTGTTTATATAAAGATACTTTGAAAAAAATGAATATTTAGTCCTTATGGTTTGAAAACGGCCGGTAGGGAGTAAAAGAGTTTTGTAAATACTTACCTGAGGTTGTCCTTTAACACCAGCAATGTTACACTTGGCTGATAAGATATGAGCAATTCTATATACAAGCAGAGTGTAATATAATAAAGAAATCTACAAGTGTTAAGGATTGAGGTCAAGCATACCAAGCTCTCCTCTAAGATAGGCAAACCTGGTTAAATTAAGTGACTTAGTGAAAATATCAGCCAACTGTTGATCATTAGGTATATATTGCATGCTGATATTATCTTTTTCCACATGATCTTTAAGGAAGCGATATCTTACATCAATATGTTTGGTCTTGGAGTGCATGACAGGATTTTGAGATACTGAAATAGTTGATGTGTTGTCTCACATGATAGGGCAATCAGGAGTCTTTATCTCATAATCTACAAGATGCTGTTTGATCCACAACAATTGTGAGCAGCAGCTACCAGCAGTTATTTATACTGCCTCAGTTGTTGAAGTTGAAACAGAGGCTTGCTCTTTGCTAGCTCATGAGATTAGTCTATTTTTTAAGAATTGACAAGTCCCACTGGTGCTTTTCCTGTCAAACTTACAAGCAAAGAAAGTCATCGAATAGCCTATAAGAGTAAAAGATGAATCCCTTAGATAACAAATACACAAGTTGGCTGTATCAATGAGATATCTGATGATCCTCTTGACTGCTTACAAGTGAGACTCCTTTGGATCTGCTTGGAATCTAGCACAAACACAAACAGCAAACAACAAACATAATATCAGGTCTACTAGCAGTTAAGTATAGAATTGAACCAATCATGCCTCTGTAGAGAGTCATGTCCACTTTCTTGCCCTTTTCATCTTTGTCAAGATGGCAGTTAGTAGCCATAGGTGTGCTGAAGCTGTTTGCATTCAGATCGACCACATACACATTTCCTCTTCTAAATCCAGTCAAGATAGTTGTGCGGTCTCACTGTCCTTGATAATGCAATGACTTGAAGTGAATTGACATATCGCCCCCTTATCCGCGAGATTATGATATACTCGAGGTTGTGCTTGAAGCCCTACTAGAGATACTTTCTTGTGAAAAGTTTTCCTCGAACTATAGATCCATAGCCAATATTCTTCCCTTTGGAGTTGTCACCAAAGATAAGCGAGGGACCCTTTGCTTCAATAATATTAAAGAGAAGATCTTAGTCTCGGTCGTATGCTTAGAAGCGTACTATCTTGATACCTAAATCATTCTCTTCCTCATTACAAGTGAAGCATTCCTAAAATAGAAACATTAAAGTTCATGGTCCCCTTTAATTTTTGGGTCCAGAGGGTTAGCAACCTTTTGGGACCCATACCTATTTAACTTTGGAGGTATGAACCATTTAGGTTTAGGTATGAATCTCAAGGCATTCATTGGCTATGACCTTTATAAAAAGAGTAGTTATGAAAGCCTTAAACATGTCTGATGGTTTCCTTGGGAGTCTTCTTATGATCAGTAGTCTTGGGAATGGCCGGTGCAATGTGAGCTTATTGGTTTTAGGTTGATAATGCAACTTTCTAGTGTTATTAGGCTTAGCTAACAAGCCTTTTAATAAAAGGTTTCACAATTTTAGGTATAATTCCCTTGAGCTTTTTATCAGCAGAGTTGTGGTTAGAAATCTTACATTTGACAAATTTAATAGACTTGAGTTGAGACTTCTTTGACTTATTATCAGTCATCACTGTTTTCACAGGATGTCTGACAACAGGTCTTTGTTGCTCAACCTCCCTATTAGCAATGTCATTGGCATTGACTGTTTGCTTACCTTTGGACATGTCTAGTTTGCTTTTAGCATAAACAAATTGTACTTTGTTAAGACCAAGTCCTTGCTTTCCCTTTTGAGAAGGTTGCTGATTGTAGACTACCAGCCATTTCCTAAGCAATCACTTCAGCTGTCTCACTCTCTTGATAACTAGATGAACTTTCTACATTGAACTCACTTTGAAATCCGATACTAGTTTTATCATCAAGAGGTTTTTGTTTTGTAAGAATGGTATCGAAGTTTCCTTTGGAATTATTCCAAGCATCAACAACCTTTTAAAGGTCATCTTTCTCAGAATTGATTTTCTTGATGTGTTCAAGTAAGAAATCAACTTTTTCAGTTAAGGCTTTGTTCTCTTTTTGAGTCTTGATATTCTCTACTTATTGCCTATTGAGTTCTTTGATCTCAGACAACAAGGTAGATTTCTCAGAGACAACTAATTCATGCTTCTTGGCTAATTTTACATAGGCAATTTTGAATTTTACAAACTCTTCCAGTATGTCCTTGTTAGCCTTGATAAGTTCTCCCCTTGAAGGTTCATTGAGCTTATCATCATCATTACTATCATCCTGTTGAAATGGCAGTGATGTTACTGCCTCCCGGGGTGATTCCCTGGCCATAAGGCAAATATTTGCTTCCTCAGCAAAGTCACAGGAATCATCCTCATCAGAATCTATATCACACCATGTAGGCATGTTGCTTTCATCAATGTCCTCAGGCACCATCCCTCTTTGTTTTTGAAAATTGGATTTGGGACATTTTTTGTAAAACTCATATTTTGGCTTTAGACATTTAGAGGCAAAATGACCCGGCTTCCTCTGATTAAAAGAGACAAGCTCATTGTCCTTTTAGGGAACGACAACTTTATAAGGAGCAATTGTTCTCACGGGAGTAGCTATTTTTGAGAGCGATGAGTCTTATAAGAAGCGTTGATAGGAAGGTTTGTTAAACTTTTTGAAGCGTTGATACTTCTTACGAACATGGAAAAAACTTCGTTCGAAAGAATATCATCACCATCAACAGACGTAGGTGGAGTTTCAGCAGGTTTAGAATAGGAAGGATCTTCAGACATAGCTGGTAAAGATAAGTTTTAAAACTCTTTTCCATTTCTTGAGCTTCTGAATTTTAAGCTCATAAACGAAAAGACTTGCTTAAAGATTCACGAGTCAATCTATTGGTCTTTTGATTCTTTTATGGCGATAATCTTTACATGTTATAAACTATCAAGTGCATTAAAAATCTCATGTTAATCTCTTTCTTTTCATATTTCTTACCCAAAGAGTTGTAAGAATTTACTACCTCATAGAATCAATGAGTAGGCTAACAGGTAATATATGTTTTATATATCTTGTGCAATCTGGTTGTGGAAAGTAATTGATGCATCTAATATAAGATTTAAGTTTGATGTTATGATAAACATGTATCTATTTGCTTACGGCCACTTTAATTTAATTACTATACTAATCTTTGTTTATTCTTCCCTGCTTTACTCTTTTAACATCAGAAAGTATACTAAAATCTTCCACCAGTCTTTGGCTAGCGATTGCACATCGGTGATCTCTCAATATCGGCCATGTTGCTTATATATGGAAGATGACCTATCTAATTAATAATTTCATCATTGTTCCTCATTATAAACTTTAAATCAGATGAAATTTTTAATAAAGGTCATATAGGCTATTCACCCCTCTAGCCTATACTCGAGCTCAACAACATGGACCTAACAATTGGTATCGAGCTAGTACCGTGAACTTCATTCTAGGCCTAACACGAGAGTTTTGATCCTGTTGCTCAGAATAGATGCATAGTCAAAAAGAGTTATTTTCAAAAATTCTTATTTCTAAAAATCTTTTGACTGGGAGATCTGGAAGTCATTTTGAAACTGCTTTTACAAATCAAAATCAGTTTTGTTTTTCAAAACCTTTGTGAGAAAGGATTCCTGTGATGACCGTGTGATTGCTATAGAAAAATCTTTTAAATGACAGAAGTGTATTCTTCAATTGGCATTATGAAGAAAAGTACCATAGTTAAATAGAGCTTGACTTGCTAAGGATAATGTCCGTTTTTAAAAACAGATCACTTTCAAATCCATGACATATCATCTAGTGAATTCTTTAATTATATACTTGATGGATGAATTACAATGATGTATCTCTGAAAGAATGTTATCTTGATATAAGGCTAATGATTGTCTCAATCTAACACCTTTTCGAGAAAAGCTTCTCAGTTCAAATACTTATGAGCTTGTATCATAAGAAATTGAGGTTCTTACTAGTATCTATTTGGACATGTCTAAGTGTCAAAAACTTCTTATAATGAAATCTGCTGATCCCTATATTCTATGATATTTAGTTTTTGAAAACTTTGCTAACTATCCATATAGGGAAAATATGCAACTAATCACTGAAAGTTTAAAGTAAAAGTAATCAGTAGATCTTCAAAAGTAATTCAAAGGGAAATCAGTGCGTAATCATCTACGATCACGGTGAATATTAGTTCTTGGTCTAAGGACATCCATGATGAAATTGTTACGCTTCAACAAAAGCTTACGCCTACAAGATACACCTAATGAACCTATGCTCAACTATAGATCAAGTTCTCCAACTACTATGGCGGATGTGTTCAAAAAAAAAATGAGAAAGTAATCGGGGTTTCTAACTTTGTATCTTAATGGATTACTCTTATAAGTCATGTTTAAGTAATTTTTCATTACTAAATATGATTACTATATCTCATTTGTATTATTGAATTTCAAGAGCTACTGTTAGCTCATAAATATTGCTAATGATTTTTCTATAAGTATTTAAGGCAGAAACTCATAAGATCATAAGTCAAAGATACAACGAATCTCTCCATGTGACATCAACACAGGCTGCGATCTACTGGACATTGATTACTCAAGAATAACTTTTTATGTCCTTCGCTCACTTGTATAAGCACAACATCAAATCAATATCTCTTGGACTATGGGATTGCTTATAAAATCCTCTAATGAGTCCAAGATCTTGAACATGATCACTATCGAGCATATACACAAAACATGTCAGTAACTGCTTTGTTATATGCATGCATCAATGTCTGCTGAATTCCTCTTCAACTTGTTATTAGACATGCTGCATTAATAAAGTCATATCATACTATGCTCTTTATGATATATCTGTATGCTTGTATGATTTGCTTTATGTTAACAATTTTTCAAAAACGGTCAAGACTTTTCATATTAGCGACTTGAAATGTTTAAAAAACCAGGACTTTCAAAACCGGTTGGCTGAACTTCCATATCGGCCAACATACACTTCATAAGTTCATTATATGTCGACTTATAGGAAGTAATACCTTTAAATGACTTGTCTCTATCCTAAGTCTATTGAAGGTGGAGGCACACTTTACTAAGACTAACTACTTTGTTTAAAGTAAAGACAATTTTTAAGATTCTCTAGTAAATCTACAAAATATGTTTGATCCACCAAAAGATTTCACCCGTATCTCGAAAATATCATTCCCGCTTACAACCTTACTTCACAGGGAATAAGAAAGGACAAGACCAACAAAGAAACTTCACTTATTGGTGTGATCCTTCGTCTTGCCTTTGAGTATAAATAAAGTTCTTCCTTCTTCAAACTCGTTATCATATATACTCACCTATCGCTTTAAAATCTACAAGATGTTAAACACCGATTCAAAAATTTTCTAAAAATGTTACTAAGTACAAATCCTAGAGTTCTATCAATTCAACACTTCAACAATTGGGTATGACTCTCTCATAGTCCTTCAAAGTTGTTTTGGTTTATTTCGTTACTTTGATAAGTTGATTTAAATTTCTCAAAGGTGTGTTCTCAAAATCAAAATCTTTATTCATAATTGTGAAAGTTTTCTTGTTATTTCAAAAAGGAGCACGCTTATAATATCCGAGAGAAATTTTATCAACGCATCTATTTCAAAATCATTTATTATTAATTTTCAATTTTGCTTCTTAAAATTATTTGATAAAAGATATCTTCTTTGTCTTGTCTCGATAATCTTAAAGTTTTGGCAAAGTATCTTGTGATAATTTTGAACTTAATGCCATAAACTTTTGATTTTCGTAACACTTAAGAATGTCTTTAGAATCATTTATATTAAAAGGTAAAATAGAAGATTATTAGTTTATGTTCTTAGTGATTTCACTTCATTCCTAACATTTGGTTATCAATCTCATTGATACACTAAATAGATTTCGTGATGAATCACTATGGAAACCACTTAGCATACACCTATCGACCATCGTAACTCTACACATATATACATAAGCATCACAGCAGAAGATCCCTGATAAAATTTATCAAATGTCCAAAGAAGCATCTCGGTAAATTGTTGTGTCAAACAACTCGCTCGGTCATATGTATGTATACCACCATCACTCCAAAGACGCCTGATGCAGATAATTCAACTTGACTAGATAACGTAGCTAAGGAAGTGTTGTCGAGATGACAACCGCCAATGACTATTGACTATCCCCGTGCTTATCAAAGGGGATTCGTAGGCAAAGCAAGATATCTTTTGATGGCTATCACCCCGAGGTTCTTCCTGAGTAACCTCTAGATGTGAAACGTGTTCTTCCTCCCCGCAGTTGAGATCAAAAACAAGAATCAGCCAACTTGATCCATTCCAAAATC
>JACONP010000124.1:0-22800 GCA_016624345.1 Platycodon grandiflorus
CATTGTTGTGGACAAGGGCATCTTGAAGAATCTTGCAAGGTAAAACACCTAACTTGGATTTATTACAAAAGCGCAGCTACTACTCCTCTTGTCTGTTGGTCCTTCTAAGACTACAACTTCGTTGGACTCCGAAAAATCAGATTAAGAAAAAGGTATCACTTCTAATCTCCCTTCTCATATATGCAAATCATTCTATTATTCCACTACTCAAGCGGTTGCTACTTCGGACATTTTAAGTCCAACTCTCTTGATCATTTAGTTGCGAGAGCTGAGATCAATAATATAATGTTAGCCAAGCTAATGATGATATCTCCAAGTTTCCTACTGCCACTATTGTTGATATTAACAACAAAATGCTACAATTGTGACTAGTGCTTTAAATAACAATTTGATGTTGATAATGTCACCAAGTCTCCTCTTGAGGCACGATTCTCTGTTATTGTTGATGATAAAGCCACCAAGTCTCTGTTATTATTGTGGCCAATAATTCTCAAAAGGATATCCTTCCCTCGGCGTCTTGGATAACAAGTTGTGTAGGGTGGACATAGTCTGATGTGGCAAATCGGAATGATAATAGTGCAATTCGAGATGATGATGATCTTGTTTACTTTATGAATGATCTTTGGTAAGGATACTTTCGGATCATGTGGTTTCCTTTTCTCCTAACAGATTTGTTGTTCTTAATGTTGTTGAGGAGGAGGAAGAGATGATGTGGATGTTAATACTTCTCTGGAAGCTCTTCACAGAAATTATGGTTGGGTAAAATTTAGATAGCATCTTACCTCAGGCAGGCATACTAACTGGTTCCAAGGCTTCTAAGCACTCCAATGGCAATTTTAAAAAGGTTACTCATGGAAATTAAAGTTCTTTTTGGAATATTCGGGGTATTGGGAATGATCCCACTATAACCCGTCTCAAACATCTTGTTCGAACCCACAAGATATCCTTTATTGCTATTTTGAACCCATGCTTGATTCTCACAAAGCCAATCTCATAAGCCGTAAGTTAAATTTCCGTCTTTGTTTTCTAATTTGGCTAGCTCTATTTGGATATTTGCTAAGTCTTGCTACACTTGTTCTATAGTATCGACACGGCTCAACATCTTACTCTTAGAATTCAACATTATTCTTGGCTTTGCTTTCTCTATTTCACTTGTGTCTATGCTAAGTGTGATGTGCAGGATCATCGAATTCTCTGGGAGGATTTAATTAATATTAGCCATATCACTCCGAATTCTCCTTGGATTGTGGGGTGACTTCAATATCATATTGCAGCCTAGTGAAAATCTGGTGGGCAAGGTTGGGATAGGCGGTGCTGGATTTCCATGCTAGCATGGTTGCCAGTGCAATGCGATTTGGGTTTATTAAGTGCCTATACATGGTGGAATAAGCGAGGGTGATGCTACTATTCATCGAGGAGGTTGTGAGGATTTTGGGCAACATAAAGTGGTGGATACCTTCATGTTACATTGGTGCAACATCTCAATAGAACACCTTTCGGATCACACCCTTTGCTAGTCGGTATATCTCAATCTCAAAATCGTCGTCCCTCTTTATTTCGTTTTATTAACACTTGGGCGGTCATCAGGATTTCGAATATAGTGCGTTCTGCTTGGGAAACCACGGTTGAGAAGACCTATCTGAGCATTCTCCAACAGAGCTTATTGTGTTAAAACTCTCTTAAACCTTTGGAATAAAAATGTTTTTGGTAATATTTTTCTAACGTATCGAAGAGATGTTTTAGAAAGAGCTTTTTTGAGATTAATGCCTGAAGAGAATACGCTTTCGATGCATGCCCAGGCTATTCTTGGCGGCATTTATCTCATGAAGAAGACTATTGGAGGCGAAATCAGAAATAAGTGGCTTCGTGAAGGTCAAGGCAACACAAAATGTTTCATGCTTCGGTCAAGCAAGCGCAGCCGGCTTTACATCATTCCATCACGATTCTCGGGTAAGCTGCTGGGCCGATTACGAAATTAAACACGCGGCGTTCATTACTTTGAAGATCGCTTTTCTTTGAAGGTCCTTTGGTGAATTGCAATCTGGATGTTATTCTAAATTTGTTGACAGATGAATGGAATACCATGTTGACCTCTCCTCCTACTATTGATGAAGTTAAAAGCATTATTTTGGGTATGAGTGGATCAAGTGCAGCAGGCCGATGGCTTTACGGGTTATTTTACTCTTCTTGTTGGCCAATTATTGGCGCGGGACTTTCATGCGGCGGTTCTAGAATTCTTTGCTGGATTTTCTCTTCCTCGAATTGGACTAGCACTTTAATTGCGACTATCCCAAAGTTGATAAGCCATCCTCTTTTAAGATCTTGACCCATCACCTCTGTAATTTCACAAAGTTATCTCTAAGATCTGTCTTCCTTCTTTTGTGATTCTTCCATATTATCTCGATAATCGAGTGCTTTACTAAGGGTCGCATTATTCAAGACAACATTCTTCTAGCTCAAGAGATGATGCACTTCCTTAAAGAAAGTTCTGGCTCTAATATTATCCTCAAGCTTGACATGGCTAAGGCGTTTGATCGTGTTTCTTGGATTTATCTTACCCAAGTTCTTGAAAATGGATTCTGTGAAGTCTTTATTGATATGATCTGGCGCTTGATATCCAGAAAACGGTTTCTGTCCTCTTTAATGGTGAATCGGCTTTTGTCTTCTAGAGGCCGTCGGGGAGACCCACTCTCTCTAGTCTTTATTATTTACTCAAGTCTTAAGTCGTAGCTGAGCAGTTGCATAGTTCCTCTTGAGGTTTCTTACTCCACATAGTGGTTGCCCTATTATCTCTCTCTTGCTTTACGTGCGATGTTGTTATATTGCATGGTAGTAGGGCATCTATTCTTAAGCATAAAAAGTTGCTCCAAGATTGAGGATCTTTCAGGGGCAGCTTATCAATTTTGCGAAAAGTTGAGTTTATCTTGCTCAGAATATTTCAACCAACAGCATCATTCTATAGTTTCCACCATTGGGTTTCAATGCAGGATCTTCCTATCAAATACCTGGGCTGTCCTCTTTCGCGTGGTAAATTAGCGAAGGCAAATTTTTGATTCTCTTCTTCAAGTTACAAAATAAAATTGGGACGTGGATGGGAGGTTTTCTAAATGCGGTCGTATAACCCTTATTAATCATGTTCTGCAATCTATCACGGCTTATCGATTGCCTCTCTTGATCCTCTGTTTCGGTGATTAATTCTATTGATCGTTGCTTTCCAATTTCTTTTGGGGTTGCATAGATGGGAAGAATAAATCTCATTGGGTTTCTTGGGAGCGATGTTGTCGCCTACGATGAAGGTGGTATCGGCATCCTTTCCACTAAAATTCTTATTAAGGCCTTCTCTGTTAAATTATGGTGGAGATTTCGGTCTCAAAAGAATCTTTGGACTAGCTTCATGTGTTTGCGGTGTACTCTTCTGTTCACCCTTCTCTCGGTCTCTCTAAAGGCTCCATATCCGCGTCGCCTTATTAGAATTCGTCCTATTCTGAGCCATATATTTTCTGGTTGATTGGGAAAGGTTTTTGTTCTATTTGGAATGATAATTGGATTGATGGGATTTCTTTTTCCAAACCACCGGATGCCCTCTCAATCAAGTAGGATCTCTTCAAGACTCCACCATATCTCTGCTGCGGCTTGTTGGCTTCCTTCTTGGTCCAACATGTTATTACCCACCATAATATCTCCATTACTTCTCGCATGAGGACCAACCATGCTGGAAACTCTCGAATGGGCTCTTTTCCATCTCATCGCCAAGTTGTTGTTCTCTTCCTCCTCTCCCAACTTGTTCTCGCCAAGTTCGTGTGGAATAGGCCGCCTCCCATATTAGTGTGTTTATGTGGAGGTTATTTCTTCGTAAGCTCCCTCTTGATGAAGGACTTTGGTCTAAAGGTATTCATCCGCTTCTAGATGTTCCGTTGTACCTCTAGTGAAGTGGAAACTTTCGATCATGTTTTTCTTAACAGCTTTACGCCTCCTCAAGGTGGAGATTCTTTCATAAATCCTATGGGATTTCGTTATTTTCCCATTCGATTGAGCAAAGGTGTTTCTCTTGGTGGATGGATTCTAAATCCAAAATCAACATGCTTTTGCCCTCCTTAATTCTTGGCACATTGGAAGCGGTAATCTTGCCCTCTTTGAAAACTCTATTCAACCTATCTCTCTTGTTATTTCTTCTATTCAACATGATCTCGTGATACTATCCTTGTGGTCGCTTGATTCCAGTTTTCTAGATCCTCTTGAGGCGCTTATCATATTCAGTGGCCTAAAAGGAAAATCACCGTCCGGTCTGCCTATTGGGAAAAACCTCCTACGTGTACTTTTAAGTTGAATGGATGGTGCTAGTAAAGGAATCCGTGGATAGGTGGTGGTGGAGGTATTATCCGGGATTATAGAGGTGCTCTTGTTTATGCTTATGCTTCTTATTATGGGAATTGTTCTAACACCTTGGCCAATTAAAGGCTCTCCATCAAGGGATTGTTTGGTTATCGATCGGGGCATAGATGATGCTATTATTGAAATTGACTCCAAAATTATTTGTGAATGGTTCACTAAAGGCATTCATCTCCCTTGGAATTGCATCTATATCTATCGTGACATCATGCGCCTGAAGGGGTAAGAGGTTTGTGTTCAAGCATCGTTTTCGGAAGCCAATTCATTATGGGTTAGCCAACCATGCTTGTAGTTCTAGAGATAACTTTTATTTTTATCTTCTAGTTCTCTTCCTCCGTTTGTTAAGGGAGTATTTTGGATTCTAGGCATTCCATATGTTAGAATTTCCTAAGTTGTATTTCCTTTTCGAGGTTAGGCTCTTTTGTCCTCCCATTTATAAGGGTCAGCCGTTTGTCCCCCTCAAGTTTGTATTCCTTTTTATTTAATAAAATCTAGCGTGGTGCACCCTGCTTCTAAAAAAAAACTATTACTCATACTCTTGGTATTTATTGTGTGCTCTTAATGCTTTTAATGGGAGTTATAACCCGTTAGATGATTTCTAGAATTATTATAGGGTAAGATGCGAGAGCCCGTCCTATTAATTCGATAACACAATAATTGTCTATGGCTTGACCGAGAGGTAACGAGTGTTCATAGATAGCCAATGAGGACTTGTTCTCACACAATCAATCCACCTTAGCCATTCATGGTAGGGGAGATTCGGGTTGCTATTGGGCGAGCCGTAGTTAACCAATTTAGTGTTCTCGGCTACCAAGACTTGAGTTAAAGAAGAATAGAGAGAAGATCAAATTAATCATGAGCTAGACTAGAAAATATTGCATTCCTAAAATCCTATCTTTTTCTTGATTTGTTGCTACCAAACCATTTTACAACATTGTAAATATTAATTGCTTTCTTTTTATTTGCAGTACACCACATCACTTAGGCTAATTTTGTTGACCCTTGACCGTGTGATTGAGCATGTAGGCTTTAGAATCAATCTTACTCCTCATTGTTTACATACTACAAACATTTTTCCACAATTTTGTTTGTATAACATTTGCAACCACCCTCCATTAACCAATCATGACCTATCTTTATTATTCCTTTGACCGGTTGTTCAAGGCATGAGATATATATGGTGAGACTTGATAAATCTCAGCCAACTTACACAAAACTCTCGCCTCCCTCCTCTTTTCTAACCAAGCGGCCGTACTAGAGACTTCACGTATACAATCAATTTGACGATTGTTTCTTCGACTATTCGACGAAATAAAATCATAAGGTTGACATGTTCGAGGTGTAGATCGATTCTATCGGAGGATTGAGGTTATGTCGATTATTTTCGATATTGAGTTTTATCTCGATTTGAGGTAAGGGATTACTCCTTGTGTATGTTAAATTGTTTATTATCAAGTATCAATGGTAATGCGTGAAATTATTATCGATCGTTCTTGGTGTTTAATTGGTAAAGTTGGTTCGAACATGTTATTTACAATATATATACTTGAGTTTAATTGTGGATTAATGTTGTTAAGGTTGGTTTAATATTTGGGAAGTATTTGGGTATTCAAGGAGGTAAAATAACTAAGTTGTCTATATAAAGAAAGTTCCTGTTTTTGAGGTAATTTGTATAAATCTCTATAGCAGTTCCATCCGTCGGAATAGGCTGATTTTCGGATATGCTATACCTTGGGATATTAGGTAGTTCCTGTAAATTTTCGTTAAGTTTTGAGGTCGAAGTACCTCAATTAAATTACGTAACATCGCTGTGCTGGGTGATCTGGTAGCAAGGAAAAAACTGGTTAATAGTATGAGCTTGATTTGACCATAAGTTGATAAGTATAAGTGAATGGAATGATTTAAAGTGCTGGGTTGTAGTCTAAGATGTCTAGTTTCTGTATGTGAATTATTCGTAATATTCAGTCTTTGAGGAATATTTGGTGAATTTAATGGTACAGTTGTGCACTGATTGATAAATACTATACTTGGGTTGAATTAGGCTATTGATAGTATAAGTTGATCATCGTCAACTATGGACTCTATTGGGAGATATTATGTGAAAATTAGTACTATGGTCTATGCTTTCTTTGAGCCCTAATAATAAGCTTATGAAGG
Organism: Platycodon grandiflorus; assembly: GCA_016624345.1. Classification (NCBI taxonomy): domain Eukaryota; kingdom Viridiplantae; phylum Streptophyta; class Magnoliopsida; order Asterales; family Campanulaceae; genus Platycodon; species Platycodon grandiflorus. The sequence continues at coordinate 6,547 of JACONP010000124.1, forward strand.
TGGAATCAAAGGGATTGGTAAGTAAGTGAATAATGTGAGGGTGGATGAATAAGAAATAGGTTTTGTGATGTAATTGGTGACTAAATGTTAAGTAAAATTTATATGTGTATCTTGAGGTAGTTCCTCAAACATGAAGGAGTATATGGGTAAATGACATTAACTTGTTAAGAGTTGTAATTGAAGATGAAAAATGTAATTGTGAGGTGCTAATCCTTATAATTGTGTTGTATTTGAACTTGTTAGCAAGTTAGTGGTATTAAATGGATGAAATTGTGTGATTCAGCCATGCTAAGTTGTTTAATAAGCTAATATGATTATGGATAAGGGCTATTAAAGTGTATTTGTGGCTATATGAATCTTGAATATGTTGTTAATCGATTGTATACTTGAATTTGCAAAACTGATGAAAAACTTGTTGAATCAAAGTGTGTAATTTGGCTATGAAAGTGAAGTTATGACATGAAATTGAATTGTTGGATATGGGTAACTTGCTATTTGTGTTAATTCGTGAATATGGAAATTGAATTGATCCTTTAAGGATTAATGAAATTCGGAATTTGTAAACGAATATGAAATGATATGTGAATATTGAATTGCTTAACAAAATGTGCACATTTAACCATTAACTTTCGTGGGTTTTGGTTGACTACCATTGTTATGGGGTGGAGTGCGGTGATAGTCGGGTTGTGGCGACCTTAATGGCCTGCCTCCCTATTCCGCCAAAATAGGGTACACCGTGAGATTGTTGGACAAGAGTGGTGTTGTCACATGGATGCCAAGGTTGTATGGACTTGGGGCATGTAGACTTATTTTGCGAAAGGTTTGAAATTCAATTACATGACCTACGATTTGATATGAACTCGCAAAATTGAATGATGTTATATGGGAGTCTGGTTAGTCGGAGGTGTACCTCGACTTTTATATCCTGATATATGTGATCTCGTGATGTTACTACTTGTTTAGTACGGGATATGAAATGTTGTTAGCCCATTACTTTGTAGGTTGGTCATTATTTCCAACCGGTATGGGACAGCTTGTATCGTGGTCCTTCTTGTGCTAGTAATGGGACTTAGTTGGTTATTACTTATCTTGGTTACATATTGCTATGCATCCTATTACTGTGCATACATGCTTATCATACATAAGTATAGTAGAACTTTCTTGAGTCATAGGTGACTCATCCTTTCACTAATGTTTTTGCTTAGATTGAAGCGAAGTCGAAAAGGAGTCACACAAATGAAGTTGTGCGAATTGTGGTTCAATAATAGATGGTTGTTTAATTTGGGTTGACTTTGATTTGTACATATGATAGGATAGTGGTTTTATTGTACTGTTTATGTATTATTAGTGGCGGTGTCAAACCGTCAAAAATAATTTTCCTATTTCCCAAATAACGAGTATAGGGTAGTAGGGATCGTATCCACGAGGAACGTTGTACTCACTTCTTTTAAGAATTCTACTAAGCAATTAAAATAAGAATTGAGTATTTTATCTAAACTAAATATCAACAATGAATTAATTTAAAAGACTTAATGTAAACGAAAGAAAATTATGTTCGATTTTTAAGATGAGAAAATTCCGTTAATGAACTAATTGCAATCCCACAACTTACTACTAATCATCGATGCAACATTGTCTCAATTAACTACAAATAAACCGGTTATAGATGTCGACAAACGCCTAACATCCAATCTCTCCTTACGGTTTGATAATTAAGAGAAGCTCGTTAATTATTACTCTAATCAAAAGACAACCCAGAGACGCCGTAGGATTTAGTGTTTTGACAAAGATTAAGAGAGAGAGACCGATTCTAAACAAAGCATATTGAAGCAATATCATTTAATTTAGATTACTCATTCCCAACACTACCCGAGAGTATGCTTGTGATGCCTAAACGGTCGTTGCTACCGTTAGAACCGAAGACAATTACGGATTAGCGGCTCTAACTAGCAATAGACTATTAGGTTAATTAAAGTTCGGGCCCTGAACATTAACTAATCATATTAATCATAAGTCACAAGTTTCTTGCAACTAGAAAATTAGAGAATGAATAAATACTTGAAAATAATTGAGAAATAAAACTAAGATCTCACAGTAGTAATTTTGAAGAGAATTACTTGTTCATTAACTGGAAAGGAAAGAACTTAGCCACTAAACATGGCTGAAAATTACTTACAAATACCAAAAGACTTGTAAAACCCAGCAGGTGCTCTAGTAGAAGAGAAAGAGCTGCTTCGACTTTTCTTCCTACAGTCCGTCTTCAAGGTATGTGTGTGTATTTCTTCCAAAAATGTCTTCCCCCTCCTTTGAGGATTTCCCCCTCTATTTATAGGGAAAAATCTGGAGGAATTCTCTCCCCACTACTACCACTAAACCATGATCCTAGCCACTACCCCATGATCCTAGCCACTACCTATTTTTTCTCTAACACTCAACTCCCTCAATATTTACAAGAGAGAAAGAAATAATTACATATGAGAGTTTAATTTTAAGGATATTAACAACTCCCTAATATTCCAAAGTGACCAATGTCTGAAATGCCCTCAAGTAACATAGTACAACTTTGCACTTTAAAGCATAGCACGTGACTTTTTTAAAATTTTCTCGACAGGCTTTCCTCAAGTACCAAATGCCCATTCGATCTTGGACTATCCTCTTCCTTCACATGCTTTTTATCTTTTTTCACTTTCACTTTTCCACCATACACGCAAACATCACAAACGAGAATACCCATAAAAGTGCAACATTTATAACCAATAAAAGCGCAAAATCCACTTAAAATGTCGCACATATTTGATCTCATCAAATTTCCCCACACTTGAACGATGCTTGCCCTCAAGCATATTGAATCTGCCTAGACATGAACATTGTTATTCCAAACAACCCGTAAAACTGACATTGCTTCAATACTTGACATAAAATTTGCATTATCAAATTAAAAATCAAAATTCTATCAAAGTGATGGACATTCCCTAATGTTTCAATTTAGATTGTCTCGCATGTCTCCAAAATTATCCTTCAACATCAACAAATGCAAATCTTAACTATCCTTTCGGGATCACTCAAATCACACAAAAGTGTTTAAAGAGGGACATGTATCATGCAACACTCAAATCACAAAACGGAATGACATTACCATATTCTTGCAAATTGATCAAATCTCCATCACTAAATATGAGTTCAATTGCACCAATCAAAAGGTCTTTCATGGGTTGTAATGGGGCTAGGGGTAAAAAGGTAAGATATAAGGAATTTAAGGTGGGTTAAAAGATGTCAAAGAAAATGCAAAAATAACCACGTAAGTCATCTCCATCTCATTCACCGTAATAATCACAAATGAAGTATAGCCATGGCTTTAATCACAATGAAACCGAATCGTGCATTTTACTAGTATCACATTTTCTCTTCTTTTGGAAAGTCGCTACATTTTTCTTTTTCTTTTTTTTCTTTTTCTTTTTTTTTTCAGCCCCATTGAGCATATTTTTTCCTTTTTGAGTTGTTTTGTTTTTACAACTCAATGGAACTTTAGCTTACAAGAACATGAATTGCACAATCCATTAGCCATTATTTGCACTTCAAACTATAGATAAGAATGAGACTATATATTCCACGGGGTTAATATGCAATTCCTTGACATTGGGCTAAGCAAAAAGAAGGTTATAAAAACAAGGGCAAAGGTTAATTTTAAGGTTAAAACAAAAAATGGACAAGGCTCAAGGAGTTAACTAGGGGTAAACATTTATGGGTAGGATAGAAAAGAAAGCCAAAAGTGGGTGATACTTAAGTGCCTTAATCCTATTGATGCAACTAACTCATTAACGTGATCTCGACATGTATACAAAATGCAAGTTCTAGAATATTCATTCGTGTGTATGAATCACTCAAAGAATAACCGAGAGCAAAGTATATGAATTGCTCCATTTTTGGCTCAAAAGCTCACTTGAATGGCTAAAACGTCAAGACTTGCACATATATCCGTTAAAGGAATCATTTCAAAAACATATTTTTTCAATCTAATGCAGAAAAACTACAAAATGGCCATCATGTATCAAGAATTCCTCACTTCAAAATGATAATGCACATTTAGCACAAACATTAAAGCAATGTTAGTTGATGTCCTCAAAAAATCACACCACAACAGACCCCAAAATGCTCCCCACACTTAAACGATACATTGTCCGCAATGTATCACAAAAGTCGATTAGCAAAAGGAGGAGAAGGATAAAGAAGAAACTTCTCTATCATGCGGATGAGTCGTGGTGGTTGACATTAACCAACTTGATGCCAAGGGAGAGAAATCTCTTTCGAGCCATAGAGATCGGAACAAATCGAAGCTTTAATTGAAGATGATAGCTGGTGGTGGGCTTTGAATGGGGATTTTGCTCTCAATTTCCCTGATGAAAGTGAGAGAAAAGAGTAATTTGGGTAAAACATAAAAAGTGAAATTAGAGCTTTTAAACCCTATATATCTCGCCTTTTGCTCGTTCACATTCGCTTCTCTTTGTTTTTTTTTTTCTTTTGGCTCCCTATCTTGACAATACCACATGTGCACGTGCTAAGCTCCACAAGCCACGCTACCAAGTAACTCATCCGTAACACATTTTTTTCTTTTCTTCTTCAAATCACACACCTGCCGCTACGTAATAAAACTCAAAACATGAAAACAACAATTAAATAAAAATTACCTAGAAAATAGAAAATCAAAGCATTAAAAACTAGGAATATTGGGTTGCCTCCCAACGAAGCCGCTATTTAACGTCAGTAGCTAGACTCAATGCCCAATTTTTACAACTCACCAAATTATTACCAATGATAACCGGCAATGGGGAAGAATTTTAGCACTTGAAAATGGTAATGGAAAAGAAGGAAAATCAAACTTGTTACCTCTCGTGTGGAATAGAGTGCCATAATAGTTTTTGCACCTCCTTATTGCTTTGGAAAGGTACATCTTTATCGTAAGACTTTTACAATCACTAATTCCAGCTTCATTTTTTTGCACGATTCTTTGAGAAACTTAGCATAACGGACACTTGTTTGATGGCATCCAAGAGAGGGATGTTGATTTCCACCTTGCGAAAAGTGTCGAGATTGCTTCTCATCCTCTTCCTTCTTTTGGTGTGCAAACCGCCTGGAAAAGGTGGAGGGATGACAATCTTCTCCTTTGCTTTCTCGACTCTTCACCTTCCTTATTTACTACAACCCATCTTGCACCACCTCATTATTCTCTACTCTATCGAGCTTCTTTTTGCTCAACTTCTCGAGTTCCTTCCATTTCTCAAGGTAACCGCCAAGCATTTTCTCGCAGGATTCTTCTCTACTTGAGAAGGTGGTTTTCCTTGATTTGCTTCCACTTCCTTACGATACGACAAAAGTGGGAATTTGATTTTTCGAGATTTTATGCTGGCCTTCGTCTCTAGTCTATCTTCTTTGAACCGATTCACTAAGCTTTTGATTAGACTTTCCAACGGTGTATTGGGCCGGTAATCGGGCTTGAACCGGAAGAGGTATGAGAATGGTGGTCGTATTCTTTGAGAAAAATTAGATTTTTATTCCCAGTGGCTCAAATTGTGGATGATGCCATCCCGGTTGTAAGTAATGGAATAGGGATCATATTTTCTCTGTGGTTGCCCTTGGAAACCTCCCACTATATTCACTTGTGCATTAAAATCTTCTTGCAAAGTTGGACATGCATCAGTTGGATGTCCCACATTTGCCTGCATTCCACAAGCTTTCACTTAATTGAACTTGACTCGAGACAATTCTTTCCGAATAGAGGTTATGTGTTCAACCGCTGATCAATAGAGAACACATTCACCTCATTTACCTTGCTCGAACATCCACATTGTCCCAAACCGTGAGCATTTTCAGTTATAACAATAAAATAAAATTCTTAAAAGAAATAAATAACAAAATCAAGTTCGAGCAGCGGCGCCAAAATTTGGCGGGTGTCAAGCCGCCAAAAATAATTTTTTCCTATTTCCCAAATAACAAGTATAGGGTAGTAGGGATCGATCCACGAGGAACGTTGTACTCACTTCTTTTAAGAATTCTAAAGCAATTAAAATAAGAATTTGAGTATTTTATCTAAACTAAATATCAACAATGAATTAATTTAAAAGACTTAATGTAAAGCGAGAAAATTATGTTGGATTTTTAAGATGAGAAAATTCCAATTAATGAACTAATTGCAATCCCACAACTTACTACTAATCATCGATGCAACATTGTCTCAATTAACTACAAATAAACGGTTATAGATGTGGACAAACGCCTAACATCCAATCTCCTTATAGTTTTGATAATTAAGAGAAGCTCGTTAATTATTACTCTAATCAAAAGACAACCGAGGCGCTGTAGGATTTAGTGTTTTGCGGCATTAAGAGAGAGACCCGATTCTAAGCGGTGCATATTGAAGCAATATCATTTAATTTAGATTACTCATTCCCGAAACCTACCAGTATACTTGTGATGCCTAAGCGGTGGTTACACTGCCGTTAGAACGAAGACAATTACGGATTAGCGGCTCTAACTAGCAATAGACTATTAGGTTAATTAAAGTTCGGGCCCTGAACATTAACTAATCATATTAATCATAAGTCACAAGTTTCTTGCAACTAGAAAATTAGAGAATGAATAAATACTTGAAAATAATTGAGAAATAAAACTAAGATCTCCACGTAGTAATTTTGAAGAGAATTACTTGTTCATTAACTGGAAAGGAAAGAACTTAGCCACTAAACATGGCTGAAAATTACTTACAAATACCAAAAGACTTGTAAAACCAGCGAGGTGCTCTAGTAGAAGAAAGAGATGCCTCGACTTTTCTTCCTACAATCCGTCTTCAAGGTATCGTGTGTATTTCTTCCAAAAACGTCTCCCTCCTTTGAGGATTTCCCTCTATTTATAAGGGGAGGAATTCTCTCCCACTACTACCACTAAACCATGATCCTAGCAACTACCCCATGATCTTAGCCACTACCTATTTTTCTCTAACACTCAACTCCCCAATATTTACAAGAGAAAATAATTACTTATGAGAGTTTAATTTTAGGGATATTAACAACTCCCTAATATTCCAAAGTGACCAATGTCGAAATGCCCTCAAGTAACATAGTACTTTGCACTTTAAAGCATAGCACGTGACTTTTTAAAATTTTACGACAGCTTTCCTCAAGTACCAAATGCCCATTCGATGCGGACTATCCTCTTCCTTCATGCTTTTTATCCATTTTTCACTTTCACTTTTCCACCATACACGCAAACATCACAAACGAGAATACCCATAAAAGTGCAACATTTATAACCAATAAAAGCGCCAAAATCTACTTAAAATGTCGCATATATTTGATCTCATCAATTAGCATTGTATATAAGGGTTGGAGGCCTTTTAACAATTGTTGTATGTAAGTTGAATAAGTTTTGTAACGCAGTTGTATCCTCTTTTGTTTATGAATTTGAATAGCCCGCGATGTTTGATTTTAGTAGTTGTGTTGTGTTAAGCGGTGATTATTTTGATTATGCATAACGGATTCATGCCCGGATTTAGGCTCGTTTAGAAGCTTGAATTGGGGTGTGACATACACGCTAAACGGCCTTAGACCATCCTAACTCACTATGATAGGACAACTAAATAGAGTGATAACCAAATACTCAAGGCTGCTACTAATCTCTTTAGGACACCAAACATCAACCGATAGAAGAAACCAAAGGAACTCAAAGAAGCCACGTCACCGATTGATGTCCAAGGCAAAGCTCAAATTGACTCTCAAGCAACTAATGCCACCTAAGTCCCGAAACTCACATCACTGATCAAGACTTCAACGACAAACAAGAAGTTAGTTTTAGATTCTTTAAAAATTTATTTTCCACACTCAACTTGATCTCAAAGTTTTATTCTTCACGTGGCCGTGCCATAAAGTACTTTATGATGTGACAACTCTCTAAAGCTTATCGGACACGTAAAAGTCTTCCAAAGAAGATTTTATTGTCCTCTTTAAAAGCCCCAAATCCGGACTTAGCCTTCAACACTTTGAATTCAACCACTACAAGACAAAAATCCAACGGTTGGATTAAAACATCTCTCAATGGCTGCCCTCATCTTTCTTCCTATAAATACCCTAAGCATCTCCAAGAAAGGCATGGATAGTGGTGAAATAATGATATACTAAGGAACATAGTGAAAAATACTTGAACTAGTATACCAGGCAAGTGCTTGTGGGAGAAAAGTAAGATAGAGGTGTGCAAGAGCAATACATTTTAAAGTTAGAGTTTATTCAAGTTAGCCAAATCAGTCATCTACCGATTGCCTTTGAAGCTCATCTCCATCACCTCTCAAAAGTTTGAAGGATGAAGATTTCATGTACCAAGTGTATAAGGAGAAGAAAGAGAGAAGAAGGAAAAGAATGTCCAAAGAGGTCCAATTTGTTAGCGTCTAGTCTAGGGTCTAGGTCTTCACTCCATATCTTATCGACACATACAACCTTACTATCTTTGTAATGGTTGGTGTGGATTTGATTACACAACCTCGTATGAGTCGATATCCCCAAAGGGATGTTCAAACTTTTAGTTTGAACAACACTTTTAATATTCTAACTCATCTCACTTGCTTAAGTCTCTCATCATGAGACAATTTTCCCAAATGTTTCTAGATGATGGTTCGAGATGGTAGCAAGTGAAATCACAAATGGATAAAACATCCATTTGCAAATCCCATTAGGAATAGACTGTAAGTTTTCCTTTAATAGATTAATTTACTTTTTGTAATATGTAATTAGGCAAGTTAGCTAAACAACATGTATAACTTGGGAATTTTGTTATATGAAATATTTTATATAGTGACTATTCTCTAGTCAATTGCTGAATTCAATCTAGTGTTTCGTTGTTTTATATATCATTGCCTATCTTATTACTTTAAGTAAATTGCTTGTACTTGTGAACTAAACTTACTTGTATTATTATTCCATGTCTAAACTATCATACTAAAAGCATCGCTAAGTATTAAGTGACTAAGTCTCTTCATGTTTTATATCTCATACTCATCACTTAGTTATCGGTCAACCGATCATATCATATTGATCATTCAACCTAAACGAACTTCCTGCCCACATCTGTTGATTTAGTATGAATACTCGATTCGATTGAAAGCTTGCCAACGATCGCTAATCCTACGTCACCGACTCATTAACTTATTAACGTCTATTCGATCTCTTTAGATCGGTTAGAGTCATCTAACTTAAAGTTTCAGCAAGAAATTTTAAGGTTTGTGCATAGGCTATTCACCCCCTCTAGCTTATTCCCGAGCTCTATCCGTTAGGAAACTGGACCTACAATTACAATTTTACAATTTAGTACTTTCCTATTTTTGTGTAATGGTACAATGACATTTAGCACTTTCCTATCTTGTGAAATGCCCAACACTTATAGAATGTAAAAACGAGAAACATCATACATAAATTAAATTCGACATGCAAAATAACAACATCATACATAAAGCTTGAATCCAAAATACAATCTTGTCCGAACATAAGAACATAATACATATATTCGTCCCAAAGTTAAAGTCGACAACATGTTCATCTATATAAATCTCTCACTTTAATATACAAGTCTTCAAGTGTCTCCTAAAATACGTCTCTTACGTTTACTCCCTTTCGGGATCTAGTAGTTGCAATTGGTTAGCTACCGCCTGTGCCTCATGCTCAAACTAGTCATCTAACTAATAGCTAACGGACCCGCCGAAACATATATCCCCCATATGCTCCAATTCCGTTCGCCTCCACAACATCGTCGCCTATTGGCGAAGGACCACCGATATCAAAAGATCCCGACCACTCAAAAATAGGTGGAGTCCGCTCACGAGTAACACCGACCGGAGGAACTATCGGTGGAGTATCTTGACGAGTAACGCCGACCGATATAGGTGGAGTCTGCCGACGAGTAATGCTAACTAGTATAGGTGGAGTGCTCACAAGTAGCCGACGCAAGCGATGAGGTATACTAGCTTGTTTCGCTTCTTACTCACTTTTGCGCCCGTCATACTATTCGATCCTTCACCTCCAACTATAAACTTTTTCCCCGATTGGTCACCACTTCCGCTATCACCAAATCGACATCTAAAAATTAACAATAAAAAGTTCACAATTAATATAAGAATCAATTAATTAACTACAATTAATTAATAATTAATTCTAATCAAATAATAATAGATTAACATATAAATTATGTAAACACTTAATTTAATTAGAGTAAAATACTTAATCTAAAAATTTGCTTTGAAAACCGGCTATAAATTAATTCAAAAAAATAATAATTAATTCTAAATGACAATAACTATTGCATGTTAAAAAATGAGAAAAAATAGGCGTGTCGACATTTTAGAAATTAGCCGGTCGGTTTTATTAAATAAGCTCATCGACATTATTTAATAGAGCCACCGATTATTTTAAAATGCGCGACTTTACTCAAATATGCCGGCCCGGCTCTTTTGAAATCTTTTACCTAGAGTTCTACGGGTCCCCCCCGGTTTCAAAATCATTTTTTTAATTTCTTCCAATTTAATTAATTAAAACAACTACAATGAAAATTACAAAGATTAGAAAGAAACATACATTTTTTCCTTGATGAAAATGGCTTCTTCAATGGAGGAGAAAGAGAGGAAGAAAGAGAGGCTGTTAGAGGGTAGAAAGAGAGAGAGTGAGGGGGGGGTGAGAGGGTAGAGGGAGGGATAGATTAGGTTTGTTTTTATTTTTGTTTTTAAATTGGTTGAAGGGTATTATGGTAATTGATGAATAAATGGGTGCAACACTTATCATGTTTGGGTGCAATGTTTAGCATCCCTTTTCACAAATCACAACTCTCTCTCTCTCTCTCTCAAATCTCTCTCCTCCTAAAATATCTGGTGACTATGTGTTAAGTCTCAAGGTGCTCAAATAGGCTAAAAGGGGATTGAATAGCCTATTTGTAATTTTAAAAATGATTTATAAAAGTACTTCACAAAAGAGTTAGAAAATAATTAGTACGGAATAGTGTGAAGTATGTAACATGTATAGGATGACTTATCTTATAAAGTCAAGATCGAGAGTCCTTCAAGCGGTTGGAAATTTTGGAAACCTTTAAATAAATAAACAAAGTGATAAAGCGAAGTAAAGTAGACAAGATATTTAAAGTGGTTCACACTATGAATAAGTACTACGTCTACTACGGAGTGGTTAGCTTTGGATTTAAAAATGTGCACTATGTTTTCCATTAAAATAATCACAAGGATCACTAATGGATCGTGTACAAAAATATTTTAACCAAGTGTTTATGGGAGAGTATAAATCTAGAAAGATTCAACTCTCATCTGTAAATACAAAGGATTGCAATCAATGAAGAGCAATAAAGACTAGCGTCTAGGTATGGTGCTCTTCAAAGAATGTTAGACAAAATAAGGCTTTGAAGCTTTGAATATACTAGCGAGAAATGAAGATGGAGATTGCGAGTTCTTTGAGAGATCTTCAATGGAATCTTCAATTTATACCCGAGATCTCTTGGAGCGTTGGAGAATTTCAATCTTGAATTTGATTAATTAGGTGCATTTAATGTGAAGCTTATGCCTTCTTGTTGAAATTCCATTTGTTAGATCTTATCACCAAGTGGTCTCGCCCTTTGTCTGATTTACCAAAAATAGGTAGACAAGAGTTTTCTGATATGTCTTTTTTGAGATGTTAGCCTAAAATAGAACGGTCCATAAATTAAGATTTGCGGTAATCGTTACTCATAAGGTCAAGGATGACCTTTGTTGGTAACGAGGCACATCTTTAGACAAGTCTTGATCGAGACAATCTTCATGTATTTATACATTGCTAATGAAGCATGGGGAAGCTCTTGACTGATGACTTGTTAGACATTGCTGGTGAAGATGGCTGATATACGAAGGCCATCTTCTAAGACTATGCGTAGTACAATATAAGCAATCCTAAGCTATTACAAGCAATTGTCTAAGTACAAGTTGCACTCTAATAGACACGCAGGCCCATTAGTCACCTTGGCTTAGACTTAGGTTATGGATACAAGCAAATCTAGATAATATACAACAATCTCCTACTATTTGCTTGAGTCCATAACCTTATGAATACAATGATAGTGAAGATGCCCAAAACTAGTAATAGGATGTTTTTTTAAAAAGATATTATATTAGGTAAGCATGCCCTAGGTGGACTTACAAAGCCAATGTATTAGATTAGAAAGTGTTTACAAAACAATGGAATTTAAGCATAAAACACTTGTAATAAATTGGAGTTTAAAAACATATAGAAATAGCAGTTTATATAATATATCTTTAAACCGGTGGTTTAAATTTCATGCACGAGAATAAGTAATGAATCAATAAGCATGAAATTTAAAGCATTCAAAAGAAGATATAATCCTTGTATATCAAACAAGGCGTTTAATTTTACAAGGTTTTTAAGAAATTGTTATAAAGGACAAGTTAAGATTTACCGTTAAGTTGAGGCTTGTCCTTCTTGTTTTGAGGAGGCAAAGACTTCGGTTCAGCAATCCGGCTTTGCCTACTTCAATTCATTCTTGATATCTTTCAATTCGATTTGAGATTTTTATTCTTCTCTTTCAAAAAGCATTCTTCTCAATCATAGTTGTCGGCTTGTCATTATTGACTCGAGTCATCTCCTCCTTCATGGACACAAGCGATTTATCCATATTAGACAACCGGTGAACGGAGGCAGGAACTCTTTCTATATAATAATATGGACAAGTGGCGCTCCGGAGACAAGTTCGACTTTTGCACAAAGCAATTTGTAGCCTTTTGGGCGTAAAGTAGATGCTAATACCCATGTCAACCATTTCCACCATAGAAATAAAACTCGTGAAAGATTATCAACCTTGGAGCTTAGTAGAGTGGTGGACGATGTGGGCTGCGTTGGAGATAGCGAGAGAGGCGGTCGATCGAACATTTTGACAAGCATTGATTGTCATTTGGCGCATGGTAGCATGTTTTACTTCTTTGGCCACAACAATCACCTTGGTCATGTAGTCGTGACTTGATCGTATGAGGCTGTATAGCCACAAGATTCAACAAATTCTTGCTTAAGTTAGCCATGGAGACATCAAATCTTTTGACAAGATTTTCAATCGTGTAAGGCGTGTCGGTAGTAGTAAAAAGAGGGTATATTAGAAGGAATCAATGGAGAATGATGTCGGTAAATGCGGGGGGTCGGTAGAGGTGTGAGGTAGGTTGGGAGGCATTAGCGGGACAAGGAAGAGAAAAACAAAAATGAGGGATAAGTATAGGAGAAAATGTTGCACAAAGGCATGTGTTTGAATGTTGACACCTTGAGAAATGTTGAGTAGTAGAGATTAAGGAATTAAAATAAGTATGGAAAGTGACGAGGGTCATGATCACTAAGCCTAGGAAATAAATCAAAGAAATTATAGATAACAGGGTTAAAAGAATGAAGGGGTGAGGAATCGGTGGATATGGGGAAAAATCTAGGCGAGACGAGGGAAGAGAAGAGGCCGGGACATCACGGGAGAAAAAGTCGATTAGAAAGGCAAGTCAGTCGGTTGGTAAAGAAGAAGGGTTGGGTGGAGGGGTTAAAGGAGAGCGGTCGGTGAGAGAGAAAGGTGAGATGTATTTGGGTAGGAGGGTAGCGAAGGTCCACTGTGGTTGCATTCTACTATTTAAGGATCAAAATATCTTGGACGGTAGAGATTGTGCATAAAAATTCGGGACTAGATCGGAGGGAGAGGCTCATAAAAATTACCCCAGCTTTATTTCTCATGCGGACATGGGTTGGTATGGGAGTCGCTCGTAGTCAAGGGATGAGAGGTATGGAATGGAATCGGTAGGGTTGGGTGAAGGTCGGCTTTCCGAAAGAAGCCAGTTCCTAAACTTCGGGTTGGAAGTGAGTATAAGGATTGAATTTTCTTTTCTTTTTGGTGGGTTGGGCGATGGGAGAGGAAGGAGGACGCTTGGTTCGGTGAGAGGTTGGCTTCGGTAGAGTCCTTAATTTCCTCTGGGGTCGGGGTGGGGAGAGGTTGGTAGAGGGTATAAATTTTGTCTTTTTGGCACTTTTTAGGCATTTGCCAGGCCTAGGTTTTGAATGAGAAGGATTGGGAATGGTTGGAGAAGGGTTAGTTTGGGTAGGGATTTTAGGTGTAGGTTCAACTGACTTGAGGGCCGGTGATATAGGTACGACTGATTTGGAGATGGTTGGAGGAGTTAGTTTGGTAGGCCAAAATCTTTATGCTGTGGCCTGCGGAGGGGTTTGTTGGTTGTTTAGGAGGGAGAGGATTCTTTGGTTCAAGGTTAATATGTCCCTCTCGGTAGCCTTTAGACTAAGCATGCTTCCTATAGGGTTTGGATTTAGGTGGAGAGGAAGGAGGAGTTGACGTTTTGGATTTCTTGGGGTGGCTCTTCGGGCTCATATGGATCGTGGTCGAGCCTTGAGGTCAAAGTCATCGGTAGCTCGGCACCAAGAGGTTTTGGATCCTCCGAGCGGGGTAGCCCTTTAGAGGTGTAAGCCATTTTCCTTTTTCCTTTCTTGTCACGTATAGAAGGACCCGGCGAGAAGCTCTCTTAGCTTGATCTTCCACATACACAGTGATGTTGTTAACGGTGAATACATACGTGTTGGTCACCTTAATAAGAACATCATCGGCCATTATGTTTTCAATCTTCTCATAGCCCCTCATTAGAACATTAATCACCCGGTACAAGGGTCTCTTCATCTTGGGATTAGCTTGTACTTGACCATTCTTTCAAATAGCATAAAGAAGATAATCTTAGCCCAGGTTCGGTTTATGAAGAATGACGACTTTTGTCCACGACAATTGTTGGGATGTAAAGACGTCTCTTGAGCCATTCTTGAAGAGAATGCTCGTCAAGAAGATGACTTATATGGTATGGCCCTTCGGGAAATAAAGTCCTAAACATTTGAATAGGGCTCGGCTTGGTTGATCCTCGCATCATTTCTCAAGCTTGATGGATTCTTCGACAATCAAATCGAATTTGCCTTGAATAGGTAGGTCCAAGATTTTCCTAACCCTCTGAAGTTTTCTCAAAAGGTGTTAGATTGAGAAAATCGTTAGCCTTATATCAAGATAGAATTTTAGAAGTATATCGAGTAATTCATCCATCAAATATGAAATTGATACATTTGCTAGAGGATATGGCGTGAATTTTGAAAATGGGCTCTTTTTAAAATGAACATTATCCTTAGCAAGTCAATCTCTATTTGACTATATTACTTCTCTTCATAATATCAATTGAAAAATATATTTCGATATATGAAAGATTTTCTTATAGTAATCACACATTCATCACAATAATCTTTTCTCACGTTTTTGAAAACAAAATTGATTTTGATTTGGAGCATTTTTTAAAATAGCTTCCGGTCTCTCGGTTAAAAGATTTTCGAAATAAAATTTTGAAAATGACTCTTTTTGACTATGCATCTAATCGAGCAAGCTGGATCTAAACTCTCGGTTATTAAGCACGGAATGAAATTCACAAAGTACTAGCTCGATATACAATTGTTAGGTCCGTGAGGATGTCGAGAATATAGGCTAGAGGGGGTGAATAGCCTATATGACCTTTATTAAAAATTTCATCCTATTTAAAAATTATATGTTTGAGAAACATAGATGAAATAATTAATATGAATAGGTCATCTTCTAGTTCAAACAACACAATAGGATATGGTTGTATCTCCGGTGATGTCATCGGCCGTCTTGAAGGATAGGTGATAGGAAGATATTGTTATACTTAGGTATATATAAGAGTTTGGCAGTGGAAGAATAAGCGATATAAGTATAGCGGACAAGATTGAAGCAGCCGTAAGTAAATGCGTACAAGTTCATCATACTTGATCCCGACTAAAATCTTGTATTAGATGCATCAATTACTTTCCACAGCAGTTGCATAAGATATATATATATAAAAATTACGGAAAGATAAGTAAAGAGGAAGTGTAATAACAATATGATTTATATTAAGATTCGAGAGTTTGCTCAAAGACAAACATGCTTGAGTACATCAACCTAGACTCTTTAACCTTAGCAATCTCCCGGGGAAGAAGGAAAGTGAAAAGTGGGATGCGGGAAGACTCATAACTAAGCTCCGTCCCGCCGCCAAAGTTTAAGACCATAGCTTGAATGATGTAAGGAGAGCTAATGCCAAGACCACTTGCGAGAAGTAGGGGCGACAACAGACCTCAAGAGACCCGGTGACATTTATTTTTGCCATCAATATGACCC
>JACONP010000125.1:0-11113 GCA_016624345.1 Platycodon grandiflorus
TCTCGTCTTATACAACTCCGCTAGAGTTGGTCAGCAGACTAAACCTCGAGCGGACCGTAGTGTGGTCCCTAATTATCCGTACCAACCACAATAACCAGTTCGGGTGTATACTACTCGTATGAATCTCACGGGTCATCGCGAGAGTGCTAACGATGAAAGTCTCAAAGAGCTACGCACCGGTAAACTAAAACAAATCGGCGACTAAAATCTTTGGAACCCAACTATAACGTAAACCGAAGTCTATAACTCGGGAAACAACAACAATAATAATCACAACACAAGCTCGAGGTCTACACTACTCGGAGACAGCAATAATCCTGCAATAACGAACAACGGGTGCCAATGAACTCCCGAAGTCTCTAATATTCGGAGACCACAAAATCAATAACAATTCATCTATACACGTCATTTAACATGCTAGAGTATCACATTGAGCAAGTATAGCATGTAGGGAGTTCATATGCACAAAATAACACGTAAACATCGCGATACTACTACGATGCTCAAAATCTAAGAAAGAGATTAGTAACTTACAACCGACGCAAATCCTCCACGAAATCCAAGGGGCTTTGAGTGGAAAGCGTGCTCCAGGGACCTCAGCGGCCTACGGAGTCAAGCGTCGATCTCAAGCTTGAACCAAGCTCGAATCAAGCTTTCTCTCTCAAAATCAACCTTCTCTCTCAAAAACGTGGAAGAAGAAGTGGGTTGGTGATTCTTCAACGGATCGGACAATCCTTTCGGTTAGAATCGTTCCTCGTCGCTAGCTGCGCTCGGCGAGGCGGCTCGCAAATCCGACTCGAGCGAACAAGATATCGCGATTCCTCTTCTTACTCTCTCCTTTCTCTCTCTAGTCTCTCTCTCTCTAATTTCTGGTTTGGGGATGAGAATGAGGGAGAAAATAGAGTTGGGTTATGTTATTAATACCATGGGTAAGTATTTGGTCCAATCCAGAGCTTGTTTGAGCATTTTAAACCACTTAAAAATGTTAAAAACAGAAATAGCAGGACCGAACGGGGTGTCGTCCTTGCCTGCCGTGTCAAGGGAAACGCGGCGTGCAAAACGATTCTGGAATCTCATCCTCTATCTGCCGTGCCAAGAAAGCGCCACGGCCGTGCGACAAGCACGGTCGGTTCCACGTCTTTATACTCATTTCCTAGGTTTGATCACTTGGTCGCTCTTAGGTGTGATCCTAACATCAAATCATGGTCAAACATACTCGAAACACACCGAATCATCCGCGATAGTGCACGAATGATAACGAACATAAATCTCACGTACCACAAGTCAAACCGCGAAATGGATCTCGAACTATCTCAGCGTATGTGTTAATGACAAAGCGAGCGTGCTTGTCATTTGCGAGCGAATCTAAGCCGAGGCTAGAATAACCAACTAAAGAGGAAATTAAATGTACACGAATGCTAAGCGAAGTCGAGGATAATCTCGAGCGGATATAGGAACAAGGTGCAACTTCGCCGTAGGTTAAACAGCGTCAAATATGGTCCTCGATCTAACACGTCACGCTTAACAAGCATGGCCTCACTCTCCAGGGTTTTAAGGTCAATATCAAGAGACTACGAGTGAACTCGGAATGGAGTTGGGTCGAGGTGTTACATCAAATCAAGAAAGAACTTCACGATCAGCGAGCTTCTTAGCGTTAGAATTTGATTTCTCTCCCACAAAGTGTTTGTTCTTACGCTTGTGTTTTTTCCTCGAGTGTGGTGGTGATTATGAACACTAGTTTCAACAATTTAATCGTATTTCACACACACGTCTTCACACTCACATATAGAATGAGGAATCACGAGATTTATTTTATAGGTCGGAGAAGATGAAAGAGTCGTTTGAGGCTTTGATGAGTTTTTGCCGTTGGAGATTTGGATCATTAAATGCGTCGAGTGAATTGTTCAAGCTGTTGGGCAAAGACGGTTTGAGCTTTGTCTTGAAGTTGGTCCGTGAACTTTTAGGTGGCGAGTAAGATTTGTCAAGCATGCCTAGGATGTAGCGCCTTGTGTTTGGCTTTTTATAGAATGAAGCTTTGAAGTCGAACCAAACACGGAAGAGAAATGTCTTACGGATAATAATGAAGGTCGATCATTGATGCGTATCTTGGTATCGGTAAGATCTTGTAATGGATCTGTCTTGAGTTGTAGCTTGAAGAGCGGTGATGTTCCTCTTGATGATTTTCAGCACTCTTGCGGTTATGCGATATAGAGTTTGGTCGATCTTGAGATTTGCCGATATGAGGCCTTAGTGAAGATTGCTAATAAGGCATGGTGATAGGAATGTCTGTGGTGAGACATTCTTTGGTAGAGATGTCTTGTTGGCGCATGAAGAGCTAATCCATATGAAAGGTTATCATTACTTGGTAGGACAAAGACTTGGATATGTCAGAGACTTCCTAGTTTAATGATCACCTATCATTATTTCATCAAGTTGTCACGCTAATCGATGCAGTCCTTTAGCGACTTGTTAAATATCGTTGTAATGGGAACAAGCAAATCAACGTATTGGGAATATGCAATTATATGCTTGGGGTCAATTGATGTTTTAAAAGCATATTCTTAACTTTCATTAAACCATGTGTGCTCATTTGGGTTCATTTGCAGGATATGTCTGGCAGGGAATCACGGGCAGCATTACAAACTTGTGTCATCGGTGAACTTATGCAATTCTACATATGCTTAATTCTAGAGATTCCAAATTAGTTTGAGAGAGATTAGCTCATTCAAAATGATCCCTAAAGTAATCAATGTGATTGGACCACATCTCCGTCATGCGAATTCTTAATTTTCATAAAAATTAATTTTCGTTGTTGGTCTTTATATGGCCAAAATTGATTATGTTAGATATTACTCTAGGGGCTTGTTTGGTAGTTCGACAAGGATAAAGTATTATTAATCCGGTGCTATTAGCGCTCTGCTATTAATCCTCACTTATAAATGGGGGTAGTTTTAGATTTTAAAATGTTAGTCACATGTTTTTTTAGTGAGGCTAATAATATCACCTTGACCGTGGTATTATTAGCGAGGGGATAAATTTTATCGGGATAGCTCGTGTTATTAGTCCCGCCTATTGCGTACCAAACATTAGACTATTGACTTATTAATCCTATCGGCCTTAATCGACTGCAAGCGACCCCTAGGAGTTATATTCAAGATGTCGGAGATGATCCTCTATTCCAAAAAGGTGTCCCATCTCCTATTTCAACCGTCGGATCTTTGTCACATATGCATAGGAATAAACAACATTAATTACTCCGTGATTTTTGATACACATGTGGAGAAGATCCGACGATTGGAATAGAGGATGAAACACCTTTTTGAAATAGAGGATCCTATCCCCAAAATGTGATGCTCGACAAAGAGAGCTCACCTTCTCCAAAATGTAAGATTTATTTCTTGCAGGTTAAGAAATTCCTTATGTGGTCAATAGTGAGAATCACGGTTGATTTGGGATTACTAAATCATATTAAATACTGGTTTGTAAAAGGAGTTAGTTTCCTATTTAAACTCTACCTTGATGGACGGTTGAGATTAAATCCTAATCCTAATAGGAATCGGTCCTCCCTTTGCCTATATAAAGAGATGCAATACCCATCATATTCATATATTACGACAAACAACTCA
Organism: Platycodon grandiflorus; assembly: GCA_016624345.1. Lineage (NCBI taxonomy): Eukaryota > Viridiplantae > Streptophyta > Magnoliopsida > Asterales > Campanulaceae > Platycodon > Platycodon grandiflorus. The sequence goes on from JACONP010000125.1 coordinate 3,627, forward strand.
TTAGGGTTTTGGGCCAAGAGGAAATCGTATTCCGTCTTCTTTGGCTATTATCTTTGATTTGGATCTACATCAAGTTAATAGAATCAAACATCATGTCTTCAGGTATTTTACTTATGATTATTTGTATGCTATTGTGATAATTATGAAGTTCAAGATCTAGGGTTTAAGGATTAAAATATTATAGTTGGTATCAGAGCATTAGGTTATGAACTCATGATCATCCGTGAAAATCGCATGCAAATATTATTGTTTTAATGCATATCATAGATGTAATTTATATGTTTGTAAACTTTGTTCGTATAACATCGTCAAACACGAGCAATTTGAAGGTATTAAGGTGAGCAGTGATATTGCTGGTTATTGATTACGCCTTTCCACTTATTAACATAACATAATAATAATAAAATAATAATACATGATTATTGTTGTCTCCAATTATTAATTAAGTTTAGCGCTTGGGACCTTATGGGATGCTTGCTAGGGAATAAATTTATGAATCATGATGAATTGATCAAACCTTTTAGCGGTCAATGATTGCTTTCGAAATCTCGAATTCCGTAAACCCCCATTGAAATTAATGTATAGTTTGTATTAAGCGGAAGCTTGATCTCGGCGATGGCGTGATTAGAGACTACATTTATTTATTTATTTATTATTTTGATCTTTAGATTTTATTATTCCGTTAAGATTTATGTATTCATAATTAAATTGTTTTAATATGTATAAAAGTCTTGTTATCACCACGGTGATAATAAATTATGACATTAATGTTATTTAATAATCATGTTTACTTATTAATATGAGTCTTTTAGGTTGTGCATACATATTAGAGCAGTATCACCCACGGTGATTGATCCGTGTTTGAACAACATTACGATTTATGTGTTTTAGAAAAGTAAAATATCCACAGATATTTATTTTCTTCTTGTACACATAATTAAATTAAAATTTTGACTCTTTAAAACATGATTATTTTGATGAAGATTCTACCCACGGAGAATTTTCTTTATGTTTGTTTAGACAATTTTAATTCTTATATATCTCTATTATGTCTTGACTCTGTTCAGTTAATTTTACTCGCGTGCTTCATCTGTACCCTCCCTTAATGGTACTAACTACCGGAATGGCGTGAGAATGTTGAATTCACTTTGGGTGTTCTTGATCTCGATCTTGCACTCCAAATTGAAAAACCTCTGAATGCTTGAGAAAGTACCAAGAGGATAAAGATCTCCATAAACTATGGGAGAAAAGTAGCAGATTGAGCCTTATGTTCATGCGAATGGCGATTCTTTGCAAACATCAAGACCTCTCTTCACGCGAAATTGGCTAGGAATTCATGGAATCCGTTGCGAGCAGCTTTAAGGCGTAGATAAGTCTCTTGCGGGGAAATTAATGTCGAGAACTCACTACTATGAAGTTTGATGGTGCACGGTCGATGCCGCAATCATATTATTGAGATGCAAAACCTTGCGGCTAAGCTTGAGAGGGAATGAAAGTGGATGAGAATTTTCTTGTTCGGTTTATCCTAAATTCTCTTCCTGCCCTTTGAAGTAATTCAACTCTATTAAGGAAAAGTGGGCGGTGAATGAACTATCTAACATGTTAGTTCGGGGAAGAAGCAAGGCGACTCAACAAGGTACTAATGTTGCACATCTCACTACTCAAGGCGAATCATAAGTTTGGGAAAAATTTGGAAAAGGCCGAGAAAAGAGCACCATCAAAATGAATGATAAAGTCCACGCTCAAGTCAAGGCAAAGAAGAAGTTTGTGGTTTTACGTAGGAAATCGGACACTTCAGAATAGCTGTGAGAAGCGTCGTAATTGGTTCGAAAGAAGGTAATCCCGGGATTCGTAAGTTTTAGAATCAAACTTCTCTTATGCACCTTCAAATACATGGTGGTTGGATTAGGTGCTAATGTTCATGTTTCTAATTCGATGCGAGGGATACCTTACGACCCGAATCATAAACCCAGCGAAAACTTCTTATCGTGAGAGCGGCAATAAAGCTCTGTCGAAGCTATTGGAACATATCGTCTTGTTCTTGAAAAAGGATATTATTTGGATTTATTTCAAACTCTTTATGTTCCATCTATTTCCCTTGACTTAGTTTCGGTTTCTAAACTTGACTTACAAGGATTTATGTTTGATTTGGGTAGTAAAAGTTTCAATTTATATAAGAATTCTATTAATGTTGGTTACGGAATTCTTGTAGATGGTCTTTACAAATTTACTTTGTCTTCTCCATCCATCTGAAACTCATTTGGCCTGCGTCATAATCAAGGCGTACGTCATGTAATGAAAAGGACTCTTCATTCTTGTGGCATCGAGTTGGGACATATATCCGTAGCGACTTCAAAGATTAGTAAAGATGGTGTTTTACCAAACCTAGATTTTCTTGATTATCATAGTTGTGTGGATTGTATTAAAGGCAAAGCAACAAAACACACAAAGAAAGGAGCCACAAGGAGTTCTCGGCTTCTTGAAATAATACATACTGATATTTGTGGACCTTTTGATGTTCCAACATTTGGGGAGAAAACTACTTCATCACCTTTATTGATGATTATTCCGCGTTTACATTATCTCTATCTATTGCATAATAAATCTCAATCTGTGAATCTTTGTGCAAGTATTTATAACCGGGTTGAGAGGCAATTAGAAAGAAAGTGAAAATCATAAGGTCGATAGAGGTGGAGAATTTTATGGCGGTATGGCGAAGCAGGTCAACATCACGGACCTTTTGCGGACTCCTCGAACAACTTGGAATTGTAGCTCAATACACAATGCGATTCTCCTTGGCGAGAATGGTGTAGGCGAAGGCGGAATCGCACGCTTTTAGAAATGGTTAGAAGCATGATGAGTCATGCTAATTTGCCCATACGTTGTGGACATATGCTCTTCGCATGGTACGTATATATTTTAAATAGGGTTCCCGATGCGAGTTCCAAAGACCCCTTTTGGCGTGGAAAAGTGGAAACCTAGTTTAAAACACTGCATGTTTGGGGATGTCGGTTGAAGCGAAGGTATATAACCCTCAAGCAAACAAATTGGATTTGAAAACTATAAGTGGGTATTTCATTGGTTTTCGAAAAATCCAAAGGGTATATAATTTATTGTCCTAACCATAAGCTGCGAATTGTGGAAGCTGGAAATGTCAAATTCATTGAGGATGGCATGATTAGTGGGAGTACATTTGTGGAGGATAAGTGCATTCCACGAAATGGGGTAACAATCCATTACCTAAAAACAAGCAGACAAGGTGAATTCTTCCATCGTTGAACCGTTAAGCGTTGAAGGACCACTGTGGCTCCAATTATCGATGAGCCGATAAATGATGAAGAGCTACCACCACATCACCCACACCCCATAATGAAATCCGCGCCAATGAAGAAATTGTGGAACAAACACGAGGAACCGGCATTAAGAAGATCTCAGCGAGAAAAGCGAAGTGTTATTCACGATGATTATGTTGTTTATCTACAAGAATCGATTTTGACATAGGGATAATGAAGATCTTTTCTATTCACAAGCCATTACGAGTAATAATTCGATAAATGGATTGATGCCATGAAAGATGAGTTAAAATCAATGGCGGATAATCAAGTGCAGGAACTCACTCATTTGCGAGAAAGGACACAAAAGCAGGTTGGGTGTAAATGGGTCTTTAAGACCAAGCGTGGCTGTCATGGCAATATTGGCGATATAAAGCTAGACTTGTAGCGAAGGTTTTACTCAAAAGGATGGCATAGATTACAAAGAGACTTTTTCTCCGTGTCAAGAAAGATTCTCTTAGAATTATTATGGCCCTTGTAGCTCATTATGACTTAGAGTTACATCAAATGGATGTGAAGCGGCCTTTCTTAATGGTGGTTGCAAGAAGAAGTATACATCGTCAACTGAAGGTTTTACCTTAGAAGGACGAGGAAGACATGGTCTGAAACTTAAGAAATCCATTTATGGACTTAAGCAAGCCTCCCGACAATGGTATCTAAAATTCAACGAAACCATTAATGCTTTTGGTTTTGAAGAAAATCACGTAGATCCATGCATATACCTCAAGATCGGTGGGAGTAAGTTCATATTTTTGGTTACGTATGTTGATGACATATTATTGGCAAGTAGTGATCTTGGCTTATTGCATGAAACCAAAGCATATCTCTCAAAACTTGAGATGAAAGATATGGGTGAGGCTTCCTACGTAATTGGGATAGAAATATTCCGTGACGGATCACGTGGATTACTTGGACTCTCGGAAAACATACATCGAAGAGTTTTGGAAAGATTTGCAATGGCAACATATGCTTGCGTTGCTCCAATTCAAAAAGGAGACAAGTTCGGTCTCTATCAATGTCCTAAAAATGAATTGGAGCGTAAGCAAATGGAAAACATTCCTATGCTTCTTTAGTAGGAAGCTTGATGTATGCACAAGTTTGCACAAGGCGGACATTAGTTTTCTTTGTTGGCATGTTGGGAAGATACCAAATAAATCCGAGTGGATCATTGGAAAGGCAGAAAGTTTTGAGATACTACGAGGGCACGAAGGATTATTGTCTTACATTCAAAAGTCGGATCAATTAGAGTTGGTTGGTTATTGATTCGATTATGGTGGATGTGTAGATACTCGAAAAGCACTTTTGGTTATGTTTTCTACTAGTGGAGGAGCAATCTCATGGAAAAGTGCAAAAGAGTCTATCATTGCTAATTCCACGATGGAGGCTGAATTTGTAGCTTGCTTTGAAGCTACAAATCATTGCTTATGGTGCGAATTTCATTTCAAGATTGAGAGACTTGAATTTTGTCTCTTGAAACTTTATTGTGATAATGCCGGTATTTTTCTCTAAGCATGATAGATATTCCAAAGGAACAAAACACATGGACCTTAAGTATCTATCGTGAAGCAAGCAATTCGAGAAAAAGCAGTTGTTCATTGAGCATATAAGCCAACACTTATGGTTGCGGATGCACTACGAAGGGGTTACCTCTCAAGACTTTTCATGAACATACTTCAAGTATGGGTCTAGAGAATTGCGATTATTGATTTATGTTTTGTTGTGCTTGTACATTGAACTTCTATTGAGATCTTATTTATGATATTCTGAATTTTATTTACGTTTCCATATTTTGTATACATTATGTGAATGGATAATTGATACGAAATTGTTCTTGAAGAAAGAACATTATTGGACCATTATTTATACTCTGCTTAAGGCCTAGTGAATTGAGTTATTTATGTTGTAGTACATGGAAGGAACCATATTGAAAACGATAATGTGGAACCGCTATGACTCCCATGGATAACTTGGTTTCTGAAGGTATTATGTTAACCGTAAGTTATTGATTTAGTAGTTATCGCGCATTATGTTTCTAAAGTTAACCATTACATGATTATCACTTTGACCAAGTGGGAGGCGTAAGATTTATTTCTTGCGGGTTAAGAAATTCCTTATGTGGTCAATAGTGAGAATCACGGTTGATTGGGATTACTAAATCATATTAAATCTTGGTTTGTAAAGAGTTAGTTTCCTATTTAAACTACCTTGATGGGCGGTTGAGATTAAATCCTAATCTAATAGGAATCGGTCCTCCCTTTGCCTATATAAAGAGATCTGATACATCATATTCATATATTACGACAAACAACTCATTAGGGTTTTGGGCCAAGAGGAGAAATCGTATTCCGTCTTCTTTGGCTATTATCTTTGCTTGATTTCGGATCTACGTCGAGTTAATAGAATCAAACATCATGTCTTCAGGTATTTTACTTATGATTATTTGTATGCTATTGTGATAATTATGAAGTTCAAGATCTAGGGTTTAAGGATTAAAATATTACACAAAATACTTCTCATAGATGACCCTTCGTATTCCAACCCATTCTAACCATTAATAACTAGTAAGATCAATCAATTTTTCATTTCAATTCAAGATATGGGAACCTTTTTTTTTTTTTTATATAGTTGTTTGTTCAAATCAATGAGAAAGGTTTAGTTTGTTAAGTAGTGAATACATGAGAAAAATATTTGATGGTTCTACATTTATGTGGTACAAGCGGCCAGCGGCGTCTATAATGTTAAAGTGGTAGAAAGTGGATTTTTTTTTCGAGTCGGTTCAACATTATAATGTATCGTATTGGTCGGTGATATATTACGTAATTGGACCACATGGTACTCGTAAATCATTTAGTATTTTATCGCCAATAGGCACATGGGAGGGTGATGGGTTTGTAATTGTACAATACTCTCTCCCATATGAATGTTGAATTATATTTTAGAATTTCCTTGATTGGATTTTTTGTATATGAAATGCCGACTATTAGACAGCTGAGCTTTTAATCTCTCGTCTCTTAAATCTTCTTTCTATCTTTATTTGTTTCACACTAGGTATTTAATGACTTCAATCACGTTCCTAAATCAGCGTCACAAATGAAAGTTCTTATTAACTGGAGAGGTCCCAATGTCCCATACGACAGGGACACCAAGACATTTTTTCTTTGGTAACGTTGTTTATTTGAGTCAATTCATGTGTATCAAACTTAATTCATTTCATTCCGCGAGTCAAAACTAATGGCACGTCCCTCATGCTTAGTGTATATATTCCAAAGTTACCTTTCAAATGTTGAATCGAACCCCAGTGAATTGGAAAATAAACCTTACTCGACATATTCTTAATCAAAATTTATGACGAAATACATTTTAAGGCCTCATCTACCTGCATAGCTTGGTTTATGATTTTGAACTTTCTTTTTAGTCCTAATAACTTTCTCTATATCTCTTTTATTTTTCTTCGATTAGATTATAAAATAAAAAATAAAAATCTAAAATCAAGTCATTAAATCGTAAAGTGAGTTTGGCATAGGTTTTTTTTTTTTTTTGTTGAGTTTTAGATTTTTGTTTTGTAATAATCGATGAAAAAGTAAGTGAGATGTCAGAGAATGAAGTAAGTAGAGATAAAGTGAAAAGTTAAAAATTAAAGTTCTAAAACCTTGCATTAGAATCAAAATCAAACGCACGCTTCATTAATATATTTATAAAAACTTTTGGTATTTAGTTCATAAATAATGATTGGAATACAATTTTTTTTTTTTAGATCTTTCTTATACAAATCTAAGGTGGTAATCGTATAATTGGTTAGAAAAATGCTATGTTGAGCGTGCCATGCAACCGATCTACAGAAACTGACATGGCGCCACGTCATGAAAATGGAAAAGCACTTTTAACATATTTAGGTACTAACATAATAAACCTAATACTTTCCCTTTCCTAAATTATTGCTTTATCCGTTTAGAATAATTATTTTGTTAAAATTTTTTAGGGCATTCTTGTATCATTTTACATTAATTTTTTTAACTACTTTAAATATAGGCCAGTATAAATATTAAAAAAATTACATATTATATTATTATTAATAATTAATTTAATTATTTTGTTTTAATCGTGTATCGGTCAATAACAATAATTAAGGGCGAGGGAGGGACTAACTTTTGGGTT
>JACONP010000126.1:0-23822 GCA_016624345.1 Platycodon grandiflorus
ATATCATCCTCGACCGTTTTGACATTTAGATCGTTAGCATCATCAAAAATAACATTTATGGATTCCATGGCGGTTTGGTTTTGAGATTATAAACTCTCACCCCTCTTGTTAAGTAGAGTATCCAATAAAAATGGCTTTGTGCTTTTGGAATTAAACTTAAAAGATCTCGGTCATTCAAGATGTAGCAAATACTAACACATGAAAATATTTGACCGTGGGTTTCTTTCCAAGTAAGATTTCATGAGGAGTCATAGTACTTCCAATTCTTAGAAAGACACGATTCCCCGTGACATCTTTGTATTCACGACACGCCCAAAAACCTTTTAGAGAGATTTTTAGAACTTCACTCTAGCCATCTCTTGTAATGTGCGATTTTCCTTTCCGCTACCCCATTTTGTTGAGGGTTTGGAGTGAGAACTGTGTGGTAATCCTTTGAATCGCAAAGCGAGAAAGTGGCATTTTCAAATTCGATTACCATGATCGGATCTAACTCTAATGGCTTTTAAACCATATAAGTTTTTGACCCTTTTTGTACCAAATTTTGAACTCATCAATGGCGTTGGACTTTTCCTTAAGAAAATTACCCATGTATATCTAGAAAATCGTCCACACACACAAAACAATATTTTTCGAGACATGCTTTCTACTTCCATAGGACCGTTAGGTCGGTATGGATCAATTCAAACACTAAGTGGTTCCAGCGGTGTTGAACCTTTTATGACTTGATTTAGTTTGTTTTCCTTTTGACATGACACACTTAATTTCTTAAGATCCGGTTTAGGCAAATCTTTACAGCCTCAAAGTTGATTAAATCTCGATTTTTCTCTTCTTGCGGCATGACCAAGTTTTTGGTGCGGATGGTATAGACTCATCCATTTTAGTAAAAAGCATACTGACACAATGCTTCCAACTTTGTAGGTTATCGGAAGATCGAACACCGGTTAAAATACACTTATTTTGGTTATCAAAAACTTCACATTTGGACTTGTCAAATTTAACAAATAAGTCATCATCACAGTTGACTTATGCTTATCAGTTGCCTTAAGCCCATCAACATGTAGGACGTTATTGTAGCTTAGGCAAACTTTGATACCTTTACCAATAATTTTACCTTGAGCTCCTCCACCAAATTGACTTTCCCACCTTTGAATGGAGCGTAATCGATGAAATTTTCTCGTGCTCTGTCATGTGGCAAAACAGCCATCGAAATACCAGGCCCTTCCTTTACTACTCTAAGAGGGTGAAAGCCTTGGCAGTTTACGGTTTCCTTCTTCCCGAGGCGGTTTTCTTTCGGCTTTGGGTTGTATACGGTTGTGTGTTTGGTTGTGTACACAGCATGCGCCCCAGTGTTCACGCATATTTAAGAAACCTAGTTCTGTTTGACACAGCTGACAATATGGTGAATATGACCGGGAGCGAAACAATGATAACAAACATACCTTCTTCTCTGTTTTTATGCGTTTTGTGAGAATGTACAGACTTGGCAGAAGATAGTTTTACCACTTTGCTGCCCTAGCTCCTTCTTTTACAAAAGCGGTTTCTCATAGCCAATTCGATTTTCCTTGATTTTATTTTGAAAACCTCTTCTTAGCTTTACCGGTGTTTAGCCTTGTTAGAGTTTAATCTCTCTATCAAGATTTGTTTTATAATCTTCACACTCCATGTCTTTCTTTGTGAGTAAAACTTCTAACTTGGCTATGGAGTCTTTTGAGAATCACTTTCCTTTGACAAACTCTGACTTGAGATTTTAGTTTGAGATTTTAGATCAATTTCTCATTTACTGTCTAAATACCTTGAGTTGCTCCATCCGTTTAGTCCAATCGGTGTGAGTTCAACATAGGTATTGTGCAAAGTCCTCATAGGTAGCATCTTCTTCTTACGGATCATCTTTAATTTCACGAAGTCGAGAGAATTCAAGCAGTATATACATCGGTTGTGTAGTCGGTTGTGCGATAAGTTGTGCGATCGAAAAGTTACACATCTTCCATCGACTCACTATCGGACAAAGTGATGCGAGATGGATGCCATATAGACATGTTAGCGATGCATTCATCATCATCGAATCACTCAAACTCGGTGAGAAACTCATTCCGCGCTTTTTAGAGTGTTAGCACACTTCATTTGCGTAATGTTGAATCCTTTGCAAGCTCGGCATTGAATTGAATCAATTGATTTCTTTCCTTCAAGCGGCTTCTTAAACTATTTTCCTTCTTTGATGATTCAACCGTGGAAAAGAGTAGAGTGTCTTGAATTTGGAAACTTAGTAAAAGCGTTTCTTCTTCACATGCTATTGAATTTTTAAGTAATCAAAAGCACGCTCATCATCTCTAGTTTGACTCATCAATATCTTTGGGACGGTTGAACAAGATCACGAGATACTTTGAGAGCACTTGCGAAATTGAATTTGCTTTGCTAGCCTCTTGAATCCCAAGATTCAATTCAAAATTGGTTAGGATACCGAGAATAGTGTCAAGCCCAGCGATGTGAACATCACGAGTTTCTTCATCCGAGAGATTTTTAATATTAAACTTTTAGGGAGAGTTCTTAGTACTTTACTAACAAGTCTTGCATTGGATATGGATTCACCCAAAGAAAAAGACTCATTTGAAATGTCCAAAATCTTGGTGAGTACTCTTTTATTGTTTCATTCTCTCCCATCCTTAAATTTTCAAACTTGGTCATTAAAGTTCTTAGCTTGGTTTTTCTAACACTTCTTTGGTCCTTCATAAGAAGTTGAAGAATGTCCCACTTATTTTGGCAAGCTTGATTTGAGTAGAAATAAGCGTACATATGAGGATCCACATGGTGAGATTGCTCCCATGGCCTTGGCATTATAGTTTGCAAGAGCAATTTCCTCACTTGTCCGAGTTTCTATGGGATTAGGTCCATAACTTTTCTCTCCTTTGCCATGAGCGTAGATGGGGTAAGTTTATCATGGGAGGAGTATAGCCATTAATAAGACTAACTTAAACACGATGATCAATATATTTAATGTGCATAATCATTTTGGCCTTCCAAATGGTATAGTTTGAACCATTTAGTGTAGGCGGTTTGTTATGACTATGGTTATGGTAACATTCCATTGTGGCTACTTTCAAGGATCGATCTCGGTTGAGTCAAGAGAAGGCTTTGATACCAATTGAAGAATTGTAGCTAGGGCTAGAACCAAATGTGTAGTGACTTGTGTATGCAGTTGTGCACACAAGTGACAACCTAACAATGCAAACAACTTTTTCGAAGATTATTTTTAAGAAACGAATATAAATCAGCGGAATATTAATACTTGACAAGAAAATTCTTCTTTGGAAACCTTTCATAAAAGCACACTTTCTTTGTTAACAAGTTGTGAATAAAAACACTTACAATGAAAAAGCGAAAAAACTAAAGATCAAAATTGAGTTCTAAACTAAGAACTACAAAAGCACAAAATCAATCTCAGAAGAATCAATCTTTGATTTCGAGACACATCTAATAAACCTCTCAATGATTTCTCTCTTAACTCGGTGTTCATTATCTAGAAATCGGTACACATCTAATGGAGGAAGACTCCTTTTATAGCTATTCAAGAATCCTTCATTGACAAGGATTCAATCACATCCACGAATTTAAGATCCTTCTTTCAGGTATCTCGAGAGTCCATTCCTTCTTGAGATTCTTACCTAAACAACAAAACTTTACTAAATATAAACTATTAGTTGTTAGTCAACATAAACTATATATTTACAAAATATATGATAATCACTACAAGAAAAAGCACTATTTGTGACCCATTTGGAAGGGGCCAAAAAGATCCCAAATACTATTTTTGGGAAGGCAAAATTAGCCTTGCCAAATACTTGGTATTTGGCACACTTTTCCCCTTCCCCTCCCAAATAATATTTTTTAGAATTGTTTTATTTTTAACCGTCCTAAATGTCTCAACTATAAACTTTGATAATACAGTTATATCCCAAAAATTTCACGCCCATTATTTTTGGTTCCGTTATTGTTTCCCTCCCCTCCAAATCGAAGCTCTTATTGCAATTTTCTTGTGAGTCTCTCTCTCTACGTTCAATCTCTCCCCTCTCTTCGTTCAATCTCTCTCTACCTCTCTTCGCGATTGTTGCTTGGCTGCTCGGGAATCCTTTGTAACATCTCTCTCGCTCTCTCTGCGGCATTCTATCTCTCTTCACTCTCTCACTTTCTATCTCTCTCTTTCTTGAAATTGTGCCCTAATTTTTAACTAAATATATTGTTGATTTTCTTATTTTGCATTGGAGCGATTTTTCGATTCGGTCATTTGCTACGATTGTTTCCCTCCACATGTGTCTCTCTCTTTTTGCAATCTTCTCGTTTCTCTTCCTGCGATTGTTGCTAAGATTGCTTGGGAATCCCTTTGGTAAGCATCTCTCTCACTCTCGCTTTCTATATCTCTTTGCTAGCACAATTGTGCCCTAATTTTTAACTAATTGATATCTTCTTGTTAATAGTGTGATGTGGGTCTAGAATTTTTGCTGAATTTTTCCCTAGGAAAATACAAAAAGGAAGATACCTTGAAATTAATTTGGAATTACGCTTTTCCTTTAATGCGATATTTTTCTTGAGCCGTTTTTGATTGTTTGTATTTTATCACTTCCTTCCTTTTCTCGAGCTTGTAATGTTGTAATATCTTGCATATGTACCGTGTATACAAACTTTAAGTTTGGTATTGATATATGCTCGTTTTTTCGAATAGAAGGTTATTCGACAAGTTTATTACGATTTTTGTTTTGTTTTGTTTTTGTCGACAAGTTGATTGAATTTAGCTAACTTGGGGATAATCGATTTTACGAGGTTACTCAATTTGTAGTTATGGTGCGATGTGAAAATTCAGCAAAGGGAAGATGACTTGAATTAGTCCTTTTAGTCTATCGATTAAGGCTAAGTACATGGAATATATGCAATACGTGGTGCAAGTTTAGGATTCTTGTTATATTTGATGATTGCAAGAATTTTATGTTTATGTTTGTCTACCCTTCCCTCTCCCTTTCCTACACAAAAAGAAAAAAAAGGATCACTGCTTGTTTGGGGTGGGGCAGGGAAGCTAGCTAGAATCGACCACTCTCCCACTTATAGGAAAAAGTTCATATTGTTAAGTTGACGAGGATGACCACCGAAGCGGGTCCCAAATCTTAGAGGTTTCAGATAAAGTTATCAATTTCATCACTATAATGATAAAGTTATTAACCGTTGATCATTTCGAACCATTTTGGAAAGAGCAACTCTCTCTCTCTCTCTCTCTCTCTCCCCTCTCCCCCGGGCCCCATTTCATCAAAGAGTAATTGTTGGTCAAGTCTTTCTAATTCGCATGAAGTAATTTGTGCTGTAGATAGTTGCTCATTTCCTTGTAATTCTTTTGTGTTTATGTATTTGATCAAGTGTTCAAATCCCACTTTCTATTACTACTTGACCATGGGAGGTGTAATTGGAAAGGGTGATTCACCTAGGGCTTCAATACACGAGACCAAGCTTGAGGCCAAAATAATAGAGGCAATGCAACGGAGAGAATGTGAAGGAAGTAAGATGAAGTCATTCAACAATCATCTTGAAGTTCCCAAAATTGATGAGAGCTTAAGAACATGCAAAGCCATCTTCGACGGTTTGGTATGTTCATGAACTGCTCATAAGTACGCTGTATATTGGTATAGGTATCATTAGTTAGCAATGCACATCTCCTCCATCATGAGCTAAGGATTATTGTTAAAGTTGCATCACTTAATGTAGATGCTGCATTGCAATGACTAAACTTTTACGCACATAAGCATATTTTCATCTTAAATTTTAATTCTATTTAAGAATTAAAATAAATTTCTAATAAATGTCATTGGTATAAGGATTAGAAATAGTTTCTGAATTTAAATTTGATGTGATAAAGGAGTAATTAGGGAGGAAGTCATAAAATTTATGTTTTTAAAACAAGACTCGGAATGACACGAAAAAGCAGAAAGTAATACTCTTTGAGAGGAATGGTGCAAATATAATTATTTCTATGTCTTCCCATATTTCTCTTAACACTTGGGATGAAACAATTGAATAGAGGTCTCCTATGAGACAGTCTTTAATACCCATATAGGCAAAAACAGTCTTTAATACCCGAGATAATTTGGAGTAAAAATTGTTTTAAATGCTAACTTTCTCTCTTGATTAAGCCTTTTGCTTGCTAAATTAGTAAATGTTCTTCCTATTTTCCTTTTTGATTAATGCTAGGTATCCAATTTTTTTATCTCTTTACCATCTCCGATCTATGTGGCAAGTATGTGATTGGTTCATCATCACTCTATGTGGGTCCACGAGACTAACCAATCACATGCTTGCACATGTGCGCATGTCGAGGATGGAAAATTGGGACAATTCTTTGATTCTCTAGCATTTTATTTTCGTTCTTTTATTCGTATCATCTTTTAATCTTCAACTTGCTGGTGGTTAAAAGTGGCTCGCATTTCATTACGAGATGAGGATAACAATGGGGCAATAGATCCACGAGCTCAAACACCGCTTCCATAAGTGGAGATAAATTTTACGGAAGAAGAAATCAACGATCTCTTTCGGGCATGTGATATTAACGAGGATATGGAAATAAAATTCAATGAGTTCATTGTGCTTCTATGCCTTGTCTATCTTCGAAGGAAGATCCTACGCCATTCAAGCCGTATCTTGTTGTACCACGACAGGTCGCAAGTTTACTTTTCCTTTGCCTAGTTGGTCTTTTACTTTTTACCGGTTCATATAACTATTATAATTGCGTTGGTGGTTTTATTTTGGGAGACCATATTTATTTGCTAAAACAACTGCATTTTTAAAATAAAAACCTTTCTTAAAATCTCCTTAGGTTTTTCGTCATTATGAATTGAAAGACCATCCAACGAGAGAAGTCCCGACCTTTCTTGTAAGCACTCGACCGACACGGTGAAAGGTCAGCATTCTTCATATGCGGCGCATGCACATATGTCTGTTGTAACCTTTGGTTTGCATTTCTTGACATTGATAGAAATCACGGATGGGAATACCAAATCGGAGGCAACCTTTGAAACATTGGTCGATACATTTGTGTTCTTGGACAAGAACAAGGACGATTATGTCAAGAAGAATGAGATGGTTCAAGCAATAAATGAAACTGCTTTGGAACGGTCTTTTGGGCGAATTGCCATGAAAAGATTTGGTTAGTACTCTCTTTCTCTCTCTCTCTCTCTCTCTCTCTTAAGCACACATGATTTTGTTGTGTCATCAAAGAACTCAAGAATAAACATGGAGGAAATTTCTTTTTATTAAGTAGCAAAGAGTCCGTGGTGGTTTGCAATTTTAGATAAGATCTACTTAGTTTCTAAACCACCGCATTGGTCAAATATTTAAATTATCCGCTTCTCTCACACTTGTGATTTGAGGTTAAGAAATTATTGTTGACCGGTTGTGTATTCCAAGTTTTCAATGTGATGTTGCTACTAAGCGGAGTCACTTGTTCTTGTTGCGAGAGGAGATGGATTAGGATAAAAACGGGATGGTGAATTTCAAAGAATTTCTTTTTGCTTTTACACGATGGGTTGGAATTGATGATTAAGGCTAAGAATCTTGGTCGGTCTGTTTTCACAAATTCTGAATTGACCTCGTTGGATGTTGGAAGAACTTCTACAAAACCAAGACAGATTTGCTAGTCTTGCATCCATCGTACCTCCGTCCCATAAAACGAGTCTCATTTTCGTTTTAGTTTGTTCTAAAAAACTGAAAGGCTCATGTCTAAGTTTAAGCTATAGATATCCATTATTCACTTTATTCTTACTCTTGGAAAACATGGTATTGCTCTACATGTCTTTTGAAAAATATGTAGTTTTGGTGCAATTTATGAGAAATATATGAAAGTGAAAAGAAATTATTAAAACGTGTTACGATTGAAAAGTAGGTGAATCCGTGAAAGATTACGAGACATTGAGGAGGGTGCTCCCATATGACAATATTGATGTAGCTGAATCTTTATTCCACTTCAAGTTGCTTTGAAAAATCCCGTGGGGAAGAAGTGTATAATATGAAATTTGGTGGGGAAGTTGAGCTAGTAACGGTCTTGACGGTTCAAAGTTGTTGTTCTCCGGTTAGTCTAATTGATTCCTTCTATCCCTCGGTTCTTCATCATTCAAACGATGCATGAGTTGTGACTTGTATACCATGAAATTGCGGTGTTTCCGTCATTCATTTTAAAGTGGCATCAGACCTTCAATGCAAGCGATATCTCCATTTTTGGACACACTATGCACCCGATATCCGTCTATTAATTTTCTTAAGGTAAATTTGTTTATCTCATAATTATACACCTCTTGGATACTCTTTTTTGTTTCATACGTTTTTCATTGTGTGTTTGTGTATAGAACATTTCCTTCCATGAGCATTTGTTTCACTTAAATTTGCAATTTGTTTCACCCTTTCTTCTTGTGAGGGAAACCTTTCGGGAGTGCCCCTCTTAGAGATTCAGCGGGATTGGGACCTCTTCCGTCAATTGTACCTTTTGATGGTTTAATTCTAGTTCTCTTTTCTTAATTATTAAAGACTTTCCTTTCCTTTCATGTTGCTTGTTTTGAGATTCTTGAGGAGGACATTAATATTAATAATATTTTTGTATCTCACTTTGTGAGCCCATCTGCTATTGCTTTTGCAGGTGACAAAGCAACACAATGATGCAAAGAAACTTCTAAGACCGATGGGAGTGCTGTCATTGAGGTATGTGTAAAAAGCGATTATGGTGTGTATGGATATATTAATGGATGTATTATGGTTATGTTTGTTTGGAGATCTTTTGCAATTTACTGATATTTACCATCTCTGCAAAGACCAAATTCTCCCTCAAAAAAAAAAGAACAGGACGAATGGAAATATAATAAAAATAGAAGGAATGAGTTCTATATTTTACTTCTCTTTATCTTCTTGTTGATTAGGCTCCTTCGAAGGCACGGTCGGGAGCACTATGCAAATCGATAAGGCAAGTCTCTTACTTTACATGGTAACTTAATTTCATTGGGCCCATTAGTACATATCATGGAAATTTTATTCAGTTTTACCATCTTTTACGCTTAAAAAATCCATCTTTGTTGCATCTAGAAATGAGTAGTTTTGTGATTCATAAGATCTTTTATTTGTGTTTGTTGATTGATAGAGTCCAGTTCGTGGTTTTCATATTTCTTATGCGATAAAAGAAAAGCATAGTTGTGCGAGTAATTTGTTTTTGTCATAACTTCGTGCCATGGGATTAAGCTAGAAGACATACCTCTGTGTGCCAAGGATAGAAGGAAAACATGTAGTGATGTTTCCTTTAATGTAATGCATTCATGCAATGAGATGGACTTATTTGTCGTAACTTCATCTTCTATTGAAAGTGAATACGTTTCCTTTCTGGCGTGCACTTGAAGTTCCCTTTAAAACTATTACCCATTAAGTTCTTCTTGAACCTTGTCGTTTATCTTTGTGGCCTCTCAAGATATGGATTCTCTAACTTTTGGAGCTCCGAGATTCCACCGCCATTTAATGGACCCCGCCTCAAGGAAAATCCGGTAATGGAATTTGAAGTTTCAAGGTACATAATAAATCAATTTCTTGAGCCAATGATGTCCGCTTGATGGTTCCGTAATTGTTATTGATGTTGGTATTACCTCGTGGTTCGGAGGAGCTAAATCTTACAATGGATCAATTTATTGATTTGTGCATCCTTTGTGGGTGTGATTATTGTGATAGCATTAGAGGTATTATATATACTTTCATCCACTTAATTTTTCTAATTGATGTTTGACACGTTTGTTTAAATAGCTTGTAGCGACTCGATACATGTAAATTTCATTTTTTTCTTTATAAAACACATGTGTTTGCTGTACAGGATGACCAAAAACACTAACTTTGTGGAGGAAGTCTTATCACATTTTAGAAAAGATGATGAGATTATTATCATAAGTCCATCACGATCTTGGTATAGCTGCGATAGCTTATTCATTTCGCAAGTCTTTTGGTTTTCATTTTTTAATATTCATTCATTATTTTCTTCCTCCCTCTTTTCACTCTTTAGATGCAATGGTGGACGCTAAGGCGAAGCTAAGGTAGCTGAAACACTATCTCAATATAAAAAGAACTAAATGGAGATCCTTAAAAGATGGGCGCATGCAACGCTTATTAGAGGTGCATGGGATACCATTGTCTCCACTCGGCAAAATGGCTCCGGATCTAGTTTAGGACCGGTACACCCTTATCTTTGTTTACACCTTAGTTGAGTTGTTTATTTTATGTGATATACATTAATTATATTATTTATATTGTAGGATCCGATCAACTATTAACTCTCGATGGATGACTTGAGATAGCTATATTTCTACCAAGTACACTTTTTGTCTACTGAGTACACTTTTGTAATTGACAAATTGGATGTACATAGTTTATTGAATGATTTTTATTTTGATTATTAATATTGTTACATCCTTGAAATAACTTGAATTATCTATAGTTTTAAGAATATATATTATCATTTTGTGATAGCTTTGAGTATTATTATTCTTCTTGTGGATTGATGTATGATATCTACACGTATCTTAAATGCAATTGAATGAGCAAAATTGTGTCAAATAATTTTTGTAGAGCACATATCAACTCTATTTGGGAGGTAGAAAACAGTCCCAAATGCTTTTAGAAACAAAAACAAAACGCCTCAAATTCTATTTGGGAGGGCAAAACGTGCCAAATACTATTTGGCACGGCAGCACAACCGTGCCCAATACTATTTGAAAGGTGTCAAAACCGTGCCAAATACTATTTGAGAAGGCTATCAAACCGTGCCAAATACTATTTAGGAGGGCTGTCAAACCGTGCCAAATACTATTTGTGAAGGCAGTCATAATCGTGCCAAATACTATTTGGGACGGCTGCCATAACCGTGCCAAATACCTATTTGGGACGGGTAATACAAAACTGTCCCAAATACATGTCAAAAGGCACACTTGTGCAAAACCGTCGCATTTGTCGTGCCAAATACTTTTTGGGACGGTTTTTGACCGTGCCAAATGTATTTGGCACCCTCGTATTTGGCAGGGAGCCAAAACCGTCCCAAAACCGTCCCAAATACTATTTGGCACGGTTTTTGGAGTATTTGGAACGGTTTTTGCCTTCCCAAATACACATTTTTCTTGTAGTGAATCTAATTAAGTAAATATATACACTACTTTTAAATATCAGAATCACAAAGATATAAAAAAGATCAAGAGTATTTTCATACTCTTTCAGAGATGCTCCAAACTTGCTGCTTCTGACAGTGTAAACAAATATTCCAAACTCATGCAATTGCTCAGCCGGACACATTGCAGGCTGCTTAGTTTTATAGCACCAGCCTGAGGATGGATGGTAGGGCCATACTTCCAAAAATGGGTTAGTTCAGGTAATTCATTTAGACTAATCTCTTTTAGATTTCCAAAGAATCCTCCTGCAGGTTTGCCATCATGACAACATGATACAATGGCTTTTAATGACTCATTTGATGAAGATTCAATGTCTCCAGCTTAGTAAATACACCAAAAGAACTATTAGGCCCGTTGACCCACTCCATTGCCGTGCTGTTGCAGTTAGCAAGATACTCCACCACTTTAGTATCACAATCTCGAATCCTTAATTCCTTCAAGTGCCGAAAGTCTCCTGGAGCTAACTCATCCAAGGCAAGCACTACGCCATCCCCTTTGAGGTATACACGTTCAGCACTCTCCTTTAGCAACTTCCAAATCCCACAGTACCCTATAGGTGCTTCAGTACCGTCATCAAGGCATAAATCCAGAACCTTCTCGACAAATGGATAATTGCTAATTTCATCGCTTCTAGAGTAGTCCACCTCCCCAACTTCCAAATGGATCGACTTCTTCCTCGGCGACCGCGTCTACGGTCCTCCGAACCATCGGCTATCGAGTGTGCCTTGCTCGAGAAGACGCACTCTCGAGCAACTAGTGCAGCAACAGCCGAGGAGGTGCAAGCAGCGGCCAGATGCAGCAGAGGCGGAAGGAGGCAGCGCAGCGAGATGTAGCAGGCGAGGAGGTAGAGCAATGCGGCAGTGGTCATGGAGCAGCGGCAAGTGACCTACTAGGTCTTGATTGTCCGTAATTTATTTGACCCTCCACAGAGACACATTATTTTAGTCTGTAATATTTTTTAAATTATATATATATTAATTTAAATTTAATTTAATTTATGTTTTAGTTGTTAGTTATAGTTTATTGTTGCGGTGTTGTGTGTGTATATGTGATTGTGTATATATAATTGTTATATCGGTGAAAAAAACCAATTTCAAAATTTTAAAATTTATTATTTTTAATTTTATTAAAATTACCGTCGAGTCTCGGCAATAATTAAAATGTTTTTACCATTACGCCGAGTCTCGGCGGCAATTCCAAGTTAAAAATCATAATTGGGCGGTTTCGCCGGATCTCCGTCAAAAATATAACGGTAATCCAACAAGAAACTAACGGTGTTAATGACTGATAGTATATTACTTCGAGTAAAAATTAGTAATAACCGGCGGTAATTACCGCCGGAGATAAATTACGCGAAGGTTTATCGTCGGATCCGGCCGAGCAATTCGACAGATATCGATAATGCTGTCGGATTGCTCGCGAATTACGTGTTTTCTAGTAGTGATTAAAACTCATCGGATTTAAGTCGGATTTGGGTTTTACCCTCAACCTATTTTGAAACCCGACCCAACCCATATATAATTACTATATTAATCATACTAGTAATATTATTTACAATTTAACCTTTAAGTATGTATTTGTTGGCCTAAAGTTAATAAAGTTGTATGAAATTCGAGATTAAAGTTTTTGGGGTTTGACACTCTACGGTCAGGCCATGGCGCCCTACGACTTTGAGCAATATGCAATTTACATCCTTTTAAAATATAATTATTATCATTTTTATTATGTTTTGGCCCTTTTAAGTTTTAGATTTATTTTTATTTTTTATGTTAACTTGGCCCTTAAGGGTCAAATCCAGACTAAGTCACTGCTATTTTTATTTTGGGATAATGACATTACAAGTCCCTCGACTATGGCCGATTTCACCATTAGTCCTTTAACAAATTTTTTCAAATTTTTGTCCCTTGACTATGAAAATTAGACACGGTTGGTCCTTTTAGTGGATGTCGTTAGTATTTTTCCGTTAAGTCCGTCATGTGCCTCTCACATGCTTAACCAGGGGCAAAAAGGGAATTTCACCTACATCTTCTTCACCAATTCTTCAAACACCAATCTCAAATTCATACACACACACACACACACAACCGATTCAACCATGGCTCTTTAATCAAAACCTGCAGTTAAATACACACACACACAAACCAGTTCATAGATACACACACCGCCTACTCCTACATTTAATAAGCCTTTTTCTCCATTTCTCTCCCTCACACTCCTTCCACAGCCAGAATCACCACTTCTGAACCACCGTCTACTCCCTACATGCTCGACTTTAAACAATTTCACAAAATCCCGACCTCCCTCCCCACACACCACCTGCACCTCACCTCCCACCCCATCACCACCCCCTTCCAAACACAAACCGCTTCTCACCTCGTCCAAATCCCTAAAATCCTCCCCATTCGTTGCCTCCTCGGTCATAATCGCCTCGGTCAAGGCAAAACCGAGAGTCGTCGTTATCACCTCCGGAAAAGGCGGCGTTGGCGAACCACGCCACGCCATGTCGGACTCTCCTCGCCTTTAGGCTTACCAGTGGATGCATGTCGGCGCGGCGTCCGCGCGTAATCTTGACCTCCTACTAGGCCGAGAACCCGCAATTATGCCGTCGTTGAGGTACTCAGCGGCGATCGGCTCCCAACCAGCCCAGTTTCGCGACAAGCGGTGGTCAAACCGAGCTCTATGTATTTTCAAGCCTAGGTCAAGCTCCCGATGGGATTGGTTGTGAAAGCCTTAGTTTGGATTGTGGGCGCATTAAAGTCGGAAAAAGGTTGTCCCGATTTTATACTAATCGATTGTCCTGGGGGATTGGCGTTAGTTTACAACCGCGCGCCTATGCGAGGCCGTTTTGGTCTACGCCGGATATTACGGCATTGCGTGATCTTGCCAGATGCCGGTTTGTTGGAATGTGATGGAATTAGGGACCAATTACAAGGGTTTGGGTCTAATGGGTTCCAATTTGAGAAACCAGGGAGTGAGGGGGTTGGGGAAAGAATGAAGCCGTGAGTTCAAGACAAGAACTTCATTATGCGGGAAAGAATTAACAGTTCGATCTTTGAGTGGGTGTAGGTGAGTAGTTATGAACCTTTGATAGACAAGATCTGGGAGAGAGAGTTTAGATTAAAGGTGGTAGTGGTGGTGGTGTAAGGTAAGGAGGTTTGTAAGGAAGAGATGAAGATGTGGGGGAAGAGAGAAAATATTATATTGTTTTAAACATTAGAAAATATCTTTGCACATAAAATTTTATAAATACCTAACCAAAGGCACGTGATTGGCACATGACGACTTAACGGAAAAATACTAACGGCATCCACCAAAAGGACCAATCGTGTCTAATTTTCATAGTCAAGGGACAAAAATTTGTTAAAGGGCTAATGGTGGAATCGCCATAGTCGAGGGACTTGTAGTGTCATTATTGTAACGCCGCACCATTTGCATCATTCGCATTCATTCCATATTTGTGCTTCTTATATTAACATCGTCATTTCATGTGCATAAATCATTCATATGTACTTGCTTAAGTTTGTTGTACACTTTTCAGAGTGTATGAATATGAGTTAAGTTTCATGGTTATTTGCATTTGATTTGATGTGCATCTAAAAGCTTCATTTTATGTGGTTTGGAATGTGTTATGGTTATGTTTTACACTTGGTTGAGTTTGGTATCATCATTGGGTGATTTGGTAATGTTTTAGAATCACTTTGGTTTGATTTTGGAGATTTTGGCATAAACCGGACACTATGCAGCACATAGGCCAAGGCCTCACATTCGGATCTCATGCGGCCGCATAAGGCTCCGCATAAGACCCATGCGACCGCACTAAGCCAGGGACAAAAACCTAAAGTGGCTGAATTCTATGCGGACGCATGGCGCGCTAGCATAGAAGCTATCGCTGCATGGCGCGCCGCGTAGAGACGGACTCTGTTCTTTAAATTGACTTGTTGACCTCAATCCAATGGCTGAAAATTAGTCACGACCTTTGACCATGTCTTCAGCCTTACTAAGTCTCTCTTTCACACTTAGAGACACATTTTATACACATTTGATCCTTCAACCTTGGCAAAGTTGAGAGTGAGAGAAAGAAGAGTTTGTCAGAGAATCCTTGTTCCTTGCTCATTTGGAGACCAAATCACAATCCAACACTACCTTTGTGAAGCTCTTGGCTAGGAGAAGCCATTCACAACCTTGCATGTGACTTTACTTGGGTTGGAACTTCAAGTGGTAAGCTACTATCCCTTGTTCTTCCTCAATTATGAATTGTTATTCATATTGGACTTGTTATTTGATGAAATATGTTAGAAATCATCAATTTTGAGTATGTTTGATTATGTTGACCTTTCAAATTCGTGGTTGACTTTGTGAATGTGTTTGGAGACTCATGTTTACATGTTAGAAATGTGAAATATGATTAGTAATTGTTAAGTTTACGGTATGATTAATTCGCGTAAACTCGACTCATTAGAAACCAAAATGACTCTAACGGAGTTCGTTAGGATTTCATAATTTATGAGACCACGTGTGTGATTTGGGAATTCTTGGATGATTCGAGTGATTCGTTTAGAAATTTGGTTGCACCGGTTGTGTGTTTGATATTACTTAAATTGTCGTAATTTTTATAAGTTAGTTATTTATGGTGTGAGATTATTATAACTCACTTGTGACATTCGTGTCATTGTTAAATGTTCTTGTTGTGGTATACTCCCTACTTTGGAGTATGACCTTTTATTTTAAATGTCGAGTAAACATCTACTTGTGCATTTAGTTAAGTCCATAGCATATTTGTTGGCGGTGTATTGGCTCGGTTATGCGGGAGCTGGGGCTACGTAATAGTCGAAGGCCAATACATCGGGCCTCGCCTACCGTTGGCCACGGTAGGGGTATAAGCGCCATTTGTTGTGCGGAATAAACGCAACCATGGTAAGCTATATCCGTGGTTGATTCTTGGGTTGTGGGACCGAGATCACCCGTCGGCGTGAATCTGAAGATGGTTCATAATGTATTATGTTATTTGGTTTTCTCGTTCGAACACGTCAACAGCGGCTCTACTTTTGGTATATTATTGGTTGGTTGGTTGGAAGTATTGGTTTGGTGGAGGTGTACCTCGACACCGTATCCTTTGTAACTTGTTTACTTATAGCTCTTATGTGCTTCCTGTATGAGCGAATGTTGGTCATGGTTTCCAACCGGTATGGGGCGGTTGGCGATCGTCGAGCCTCCGCGTAGTATGGGGTTGTTTGGCTACGTGCAACACTTGTTACTTCATTTTGTATTGAAATGGTTTCGTGATGACATGAGTACTTGTTATATTTATTGTCTTGCATCTAGCATGCCATATTATTGCATTAGTAGCTTATTGAGTTTCGACTCACCCGTTTTGTGTTTATTTGTTTTCCTTAGATCAAGGGCGGCGAGGAATCCCTAGTCGATCGAGTTCGATTCGGTTGGGCGACTTCTTTTGGTAGTGCACCTTGTGCCTATTATTTTCTTTTGGTGAGGCCGAGGGTGTACTTGTTATTTAAACAATGTATTTGTTGGGTAGTAGTCTCATTGTTATTGATATATTCTTTTGTTGTCGGCATGGTTGCCGTCTGTTGTATATATTTCTTAACTTTAATTCAGCACTCGATATGGTTTATACATGTACCGAGCCAATTAGCTCGAGTTTGTTGTTACTAGCTAACGTGTTGTTTCTCCGCTTGTTTCGCCGTTGAGGTTTAAGTATTGTTTTAAAGATTTGGTTGTTAAAGAAAACTTGCACGTGCATTACGGGGTTTTCTCATGACTTTGCATTCTTTTTAAATGGAATTTTTGAGATGCTACTTTCGTGTTTCTACGTTGTCTTGCGGACCGAGCGGGATTCACATCGGATCTCGGGTCGGTCGCGACAATATCCCATTTATTTTTATTTTTATTAAGGGTGAATCTAGATTTATTATTATTTTTCATTCGTTTCATGGAATATACTATTTCCAACAAAAAATTCCCTTTTTGATATTTAATAATATTTAGAATATATAATCAATGTAAAAAATTTCACGAATCAAGGAAAAATTAAGGCATTTCTCTAATATATGACCAATTTACCTTCACTTTCGTAGGTCATTGTCCTTAACCCATTGCACTAATAGTTGATCCCCAAATATTAACCACAACCAATCAGCCTTTCTTCTCCCGCACACCGCCCCCCCCCAACCCCACACCACGCCTAGTAGTGTTCATCGATTCGGTTTGTTTGATTTTTCTTTTTTAATCTTTGAATCGAAAATCGAAAATCAAAAATCGAACCAAACCAAACAAATTTGAATTCGATTTCCATTTGGTTCGGTTCGGTTCGGTTAAACTTTAATTTTGAAAGTTTAAAAAATTATGGTTTCTTAAATATTGTAAATGCCCAAATTTCTAAATATTGTAATCAAACCAGAGAAAAGTACAAATGAATCAAACAAATGTTAGAGCGGAGTCATAATCAAATTTTAAATATGTTAACATATTTTCACTATTATGATTTATCTAATAACTAGTTTTACACCGTCGTTAAACGACTGGCCAAATACTATCATATTTCACGGAAAGATAATATTTTATGCATATACTATCCTAGTTCAAGCTTATTTTCATTGACTCCATCATAGGAAACATATATACTCATTGGTCCAAAATAAATATCCCCTTTTCTTTTAGGATGTCCCAACAAAATAGAAACAAAATAGAAAAAAGCAGTAGGAGGAAGAAGAAAGGCTAACCTCAACATCCACGAGCACTCAAGATGGAGGAATCTTCATATTATTCCCAGGTTTTACTTCCCACTTTCGTGCTAATCTTACCTTAATCAACCAATCGATCTTCCTTTTTAATGTCTTTCAATAGAGTAAAAGTCATTTTATAAACGGATAATGCAAAGTATATGAAAAAGATTGGAATAGGATGAAAAAGCAGATTTTGAAGAAAAACCGTATTATAAACTGGATAAATAAACTGTTGATATTCCCATTTACTAAATTGGGGAATCGAAAATAATCTTACTATTTGACATTAAATAATTTCAGATTTCGGGATGATATCTAGATTCTACGGTGTATTTTCTAAGAAATTGCTGAAAAATGTATTAAATGTAGTTGCCATAAATGTTCCTATCCAAAAATAGTCTTTCTCATTTATTTGTTTGATAAAGGCAATATTATAAATATTTATTTATTTTTTAGTGTGCAGATACAAGATACAAGGGAAAGACAGCGAGGTGAAATAAGATTTTTCGGATATAAAATAATATGTATTTTTATTTTATTTATGTATAATGTTTGTAATAATTTTTATTTTTCCATTACTATTTGACATTAAATAGTTTGATTTCAGGATGACTATCTATATTCCAATGGGTATTTTCTAGGAAATTGCTGAAATATGTATTAAATGTATTTGCCATAAATGTTGTCATAATCCGGATATTGTTTGATAAGCCCAATTATTACTTAAGCATTGATATAGGTGAGAAATAAATTAAATCTTTAACGAAGATAATGAGGAGTAGCTTTAAATTTACGTTTCTAAATATAGATTTTCAGTTTTGGCAAATTACTGTTTTAGTAAGTGTGCCAAAATCACTTGTGTCATTATATATATAGATAGATATAGATATAGATTCATGGAAGGATTGTTGGGCTAACATCGTTTTTAGCGATGCAAACATCACTTTAACCATTTAGAGCTCGTTTAGTTGTGCGTTTTAACAAAAGTATAGGGATAAAGCACGGTTTATTTGTAAAAATAGTGTTTTAATCTTTGCGACGAGAAAAAATACCTTTTAAAACGCTAAAATTCACAAATTTTTCCCAAGCGGGTTTTAAAAGCTGCTAAGAAAAAATAGCTTTTGAATTAATATTTCAAGCGCATTTATAAGAAAAAGTTACGTTTTATAAAACGCTACGTTTTGAAACGCTTCATTTTAAAAATATTGCACGGCTCTTAATTGTTAAACATCATTCCACGATTTTTCTTTTAACTTTTGCTTCAAATATTGATGAGTCTTACGTCAATTAAACATCATCTATATTTTTCAATTAAATTATAATTTAGTAAAACAAAAGAAAAATAAAATTAAAAAATAAATTAAGTAAAAGTAATGTTGAAAACAACTACTCATTCGTTGTTTTATCCATTGGCTTTCCTCATTATCGTATATCAATATCTTCACACCAAAGCGATTTGTTACCTTAGGTCCTTATAGATAGAGGTAAAGTAATGTTGGAGACAACTAATTAAATAGAAATACAATGATATATCGGTAATATTATAGTTTAGAAAAAAATTCTTTTACACAAAATTTGATGTTTTATTTCTTGGTTTTCCCTCTTTAGCACATATTTTTTAATTAAATTATTTATGAATAGTATAAATTACTTTTCTTAAATTATATTACATAAATAAAAAAAGAAAAATCATTATAGTGAAATTTATAAAATAATTATAAGACTTGGTTGTCATTGTATAATTTCGGTAATTACATAAATTGAAAAAAAGAAAAAATGTTCTATTTTAAATACAATTTTTTAAATTATAGAATATTGTTTTTATTAATGTAATACTTTATAACATCTTTATAGAGTATAATTTAATTTTCCTTAGTTTATTCTTTGTATTTTGTTTTCCTCCTTGTTTTAGAAATTAATGATTAATATTTCGTATATTCGAAATTTACATAATTAATAATTAATATTTCAATTAAAAATTACATAAATTGGAATAAATACAAGTACACCATTCAACTAATTAATATTTCAATTAAAGTACATAAATGTTTCTCATTCATTTATAAAGTAATAAACACAAGTACACCATTCAACTAATCGATTCTCAAAGAAATGAAGAGTTTTTAAAAGTTGAATTGGTTTGGTTTTGTATAGAACTTATCATAAGTGGGTTCTTCTATTAAAGATTATCATTAATTCGACTCTAATTTAAATACAAATTTGATATTTTCAAGGCGAGTTTGTGAGCATTATTTATGTTCAGTGTTTTTAAGTAATATAAAAATATGTAAATTATTTCTTCTTCCAATGCATGACCGGATGAAAAATTAAATGAATAAGACTTTTATTTTAGGCATGAGGTTTTGGCGGAAATTACCTTTTTAGTAAGTTGTGCCAAAATCACTTGTGTCATTATATATATAGATTATTTATATAAATAATAGTATATTTATTTTTATTATTATTTTATTTAGTTTAGTTTTGGTTTTGGTTTGAAAGCAAACCCATAGCCAGACCAAAAACCATATTGAAATACGGTAACCAAACCAAACCAAAACAAATTTCTAATTTGGTTTCTTTTCGGTTCGAAGATTAGTTTTTGATTTGATTTTTGGATGAAACCAAGTATTGAACACCCTACCCACTCGCGCCATTCGACCCTTTTTTATTACTTTCTTCCCGATGACACAAGTCTAAAATCCTGCGCAGGTCAAGTTGCCGACCAATGGGAGAAGGACGGGCAGGTCGTGAAACGGCGAGGCAGCGCAAACATCTACGTGGGGCAGAGCACGAGAGAAAAGGTAGTCAAGAGACCACCTGTAGCCGTTACCCGAATCTCGGGATCACGTTTGATCATGCCCCGAGATCGCATGCTATAAATTCGGGATTGACATTAATCAAGCCCGACAGTTACTCTCCCACAATCACGAGGGATAGGCATCCCACAAAGTCAACCCACTAATCCACTCCTTCCACTATAAAAGCCAAGCAAGCCTGGCGGGTGCGTTCATTATTCTGGCTAAAACTTTGTCAAATAGCAAGCAGGTTCTTACTTCTTACTCACACTTGGAGTGTTTTAGGGAGGCGAAGCCTGCATTCACCCCTAGTGTATGTGTGTGTGTATTTATTTGCTATTTCAGGTTCACATCCAAGCCTAGATATCAAAACACTTAAGAGCATTCAAGAGTTTACCGTAACTTCTATGCAACATCAGTTAGTTCCGTTGCAGGAACTCAATTCTCTTTTCAAAACTCATATCCTAAACACATCCTTTAGAAAATGGTTGAGAACATTGCTAACCTTTTGGTGGAGGGCCATTTTGGTGTACATAGCAGTGAAAATACACACCACCTCCACAACAACCAGGTAGGAAACCATGCGCCACCATAACTTGACGCTCGGATGACCGGGTTGCAATCCACGGCTGCCCTGCGCAAATTTGGCCCTATCGAGCATGTAAGGCCATCCAGCGTACCACCACTCCCTCGGCCAACGCCAGGTTAAACTTTGGGATCATCTTAATGCTCGACGAGCTGAGGCGCAGCTCAGAAGTCTCCCCGCTAACCAGGTAAGCTCATTTAGCCGCTCGACAAACCGGGCTCAATACCGGAGCCGGATGTACGTCTTGAATCGGCGGCTGGTCATATGGGGTATCCCATAGTGCTGGTAGAAGAACAGTTTTCCCAGATATCCCAACCATGAGGCCCCCTCCGCCTCCCTCTACAACACACACGTGAGTCGTGGGTGCCAAGAGAAAACCGTTAACGCGGCAAGTACCTGAGCTAATGGAAGGCATAAGCCTCGAGGGATAGGAGGGATAATCACGAGAAAGTCCCCATCTACTCGAAGTCGCGCAGAACCCCGATCTATAGCCGGTTGACGGGGCCGGTCACGAAAGTGAGATGCGCTGATGAGAATGAGTATTTTACTCATTTATTGTGTATTTATCCGGCTTAGATTTAGCTAATTCTCGAGGTTTTTGTTATCTAAGATTGTGTTTTAGTGTTGTTTTATAGTTTCAGGGGTTAAAGGGGTTAAACTTGCAAAGTTGGATGGCTTTGAAGTGATTTCGAAGATTTCGTTACACCGTTAGGAATTATAATGGAAAGGACTGTTTTGCAAAAGAAAAGTTAACGGAATGTGTACTTTTGATGGATGGCTCAAGTTTCTAGAATAATTTATGAGGAAGAAAGTCAACTCAAGACATCCCAAGTCCAATGAAGTTAATTCAAGTCAACTCATGTTGAAGAAAGTAGAAAAAGCCAAAAATACCAATTTAGGGGTGTAAAGTGCAATTCTCAGAGCTAAAGGCAGAATTGTAAAATTTGCTTATGTTTAACTTAGGGCAGCGCATCATATTGTTCTCCTTGGTTGGCGTGCGGCACCTTAAACCTTTTTGGCAATTTTAATGTATTGTACCCCTTTTTCCTTGGTTGTTATACATTATTAGGTTATAAATATATCCCTTTTAGGTTAGGATTGGGAGATTCATCTTATATAATTTTTCTTTGTCTATGAAGAAAGTTAATTCAAAATGGTTCAAGTTTTGTACTATCAATTATTATGAGCTAAATTCTTCTTATCTAGGATTGGAGGTAACTCTGTATCAAATATTTATGCCTTAATATAATTCTTATTCAGTTCAATTGTTCTAGTCATTCATAAAAGTATTTTTATTGAATCTTTCTAAGTTGTATTTGCGTGTAGGTAATTACAACCGTTAGATTATCAGGGTATGATGAATTGCGATCGGAATGCATAAGTCATATGTTTGCCATCTTTTATGAATGTTCTGTCTTATTGATTCATAATCTTGCTAAGATAAGAAGAGATTAATTGTTCCTAAGTTCTTAAAGGATCCCTGTTTGTTATATGGACGGATCAAGAAAGTATAACAATTAGGGATACTAAGCCTGCAAATCGTGATCCAAGCGTCCCAGGTTTTACCTTTGTGAACCAATCCTAGAACTGAACTGATACATAAATTAGAAAGGCATAAATCCAAGATACAGAGTGAATCCCAATTCCTAGATTTTCTCCATATTTGGTAAACTCGTTATTTATCTGCTTTGATAATTTAGTTGGTAATTTTAGGTGATAAATTAGTTTAAGCTCTCATCATTAGTTTTAAAAATCAACAAAAACCCTTTTCTTTTATTTTTTGCTTTTTAAGTTATTAGTTAACAAACTCAATCATTCTCTTGTCTCTGTGGTTCGACCCTTGTCTTTGCGCAGCTATACTCCGGTATTCTCGTGCACTTGCGAGGTAAAATTTCATTCATCAAGTTTTTGGCGCCGTTGCCGGGGACAAGTTAGATTGATTGAGTAAGTTTAACTGGTAACGTCGTGGTGTCTGAACTTTTATGTTCGGTCGCCGTTCACTGAATCCCACGCTGGCGGAATTCAACGATAATATTAATCGGGTAGGTAGGAACGTAGAGGAAGAACTAAATCAGGAAGAGCATCTGCCAAATCCTGAACCTGACTTGCAGTTGGATCAGCAAAACAATAACATGGCTGCACAAAGGTATATGAAGGATTATACTCGCCTAGAAATTGACCAATCTCCCTCTCCCTTTGGCACCTACTGCCGCTAGGAATTATGAAGTTAAGGGTCATTACTTGAATCTCTTGCTACGGAATGGCTACGAGAGGACCCGAGTTTTCTCCAGTGAGTTTCACGCCACTGTCGATAACCTCCTCTTGGAGCATTAAGGAAGAACAACTCAGGATACGTTGTATTCCTTTCTTTAAAGGATGCAGCCAAAGTTGGTGGAACACTCTACTTCGACGGTTGCAAACGTGGCAGCAAGTGGGCGACACGTTCATTCAGAAGTTTATGCTCATCCCACTCTGGTGAGATGAGAAA
>JACONP010000127.1:0-15328 GCA_016624345.1 Platycodon grandiflorus
CATAGATATGCTCATAATATAGGCTAGATGGGGGGGTGAATAGCCTATATGACCTTCATTTAAAATTTCATCCTATTTTAAAATATCTTTAAGAACAAAGATGAAATGTTTATTGGGACTAGTCAATTTCCTCGCAAAGTAACTCTGTTGATGCTCGATTAGCACATTGGCTTCAGCAGACTTTTGCTACTCTGTCATAGAGGACTTAAGCAACATCTTGGAAATCGATATTACAATATTTGTTGTTTCAAATGAGTTGTGCAGCAGAAAGACTTACAACAAGTATATATAACATGGAAGATCAAAGTAGTTGTAACATACAACACATCAGCAGACTTAGATCTTCATTAGATGCAATTATCTTTTCCATGAATCAGATTGATTAATATGTAAAAAAAGATAATGCATGAGAGATAAGTAAAGGCTGAATGTATAGAAATATATGTTAAATTAATATTCAGCAGAGGTTTACACAAAGGTAAACATGCTTAGTACATTAACCTAGACTCTCTATCCTAGCAACCTTCTAGGAAAGACAAGGGAAGGGAAAAACCAAGGAAAGTAAATTTATCAAAGATACTTTGGGAGAGACAACCAGTCAAAGTCAGGTTGTCTTCCTATAGTTTCAACTCGATAAATTTGATGTGAGAAGATAATATTATGGGTTCAAATAGCAAGTATTTGAACAACTGAGTGCAAAGCACTCGACCAACTATGATGACACATTATTGCACAACTGACAACTCTTACAATAGAATGTAAGTCTGCCGGTATGAATGCAATTAGGATTGTTAGCTCTTCATCTTCTTCAAACATCTTCAAGAAGGTTCTGCCTTCAACGGAGGGCTGGATGCTTAATCTCTTGCAGCAGATTTAGAATCTTAGAAGCAGAAGAGACTGAGTCTTTCAAAAAATGAAAGAACGCAAATCAAGAACATGGTTCTTGACTAAGCAAAGCTTCTTGCCTTATAAATATCTGAACGATCTCTCTCACACAAAGTGTGTGTTCTTACACTTGTGTTTTTCTTTCTCTTTTCTAGCTCCGTATGTTCACAAGCACGCTGTTTGAAAGGGGAAAGAGAGATTCATTTTATAGGCAAAGAGGTAAAGGATCCGTTTGAGACTTGGGTAGATTTCTAATCCTTGGAGTGTTTGTCTTCTAGTGCATCAGAGTACATCTTGACGATTGTTGGTTAACGAAATCTTCTTGAGGATCTTGTCTTGAAGTTTGTCCGGAGAAACAGGCTTTGGCTGGATAGGACTTGTCGTTATGGCCTATTGTTTGTCAGTGCGTTGTAGCTTGTCCTTTTGAATTATCTTGAAGACTGGGATCAAGCATGGAAGAGGAAATATCCAATGGATAAGAGTGAGGCTTGGATATTTTAGGCGTATCTTTATGCTGAAAAGGAGATCTGCAAAAATGCTTTTGAGAATCCCTGTATTCGTGGAAGCCTTGAAGAAACGGCTAGTTTTCCTCTTTGAACTGAAAGGCACTTTTTGCAGTACTGACACTTTTTCTTCGGGATACACAAATAGGGAAATCAAAATTAATTCGTCCATGTGATCCTTTGAGAAGTGTGTTTGGGAAGTCAATTTTGAAGTTGAACAACTAGATATATTTGACATAATATCTAGTTGATAAAGTAACTTAGATCTGAGCTGGACTTCCAAATTCACGCCATCATCCTTCTTTACACACGGGAGCTTCCAGACCTCAAGGTCTGCTGATTGAAGGTTTCTGACTGCTTGGCGAGACGTCTGCTGATGCTGGCACTTGAAGAGCTAATCCTTTTGAGTGTTCATCATATGATGGTAGGACAAAGACTCGGACATGTACTGAGACTTCCTAAGTTTCATGACCTATGCAATATTTAACGAGTTACCACACTAATCGGTACGCAGCCCTTTTAGTCACTCGTGTAAATATGCGTTGTAATGGTAACAAACAAATCACAGTTTAAAATATGCAAACATATATGGCAAATGTTGTGCAAGCATATTTCTAATAGGGGGTATTATTCGTGACAGCAATGGGCATTTTCTTTTTTTTGCTTATTCTACAATCTTTGGCCTTTGCACTAATACGATTGCTGAGATCCGGGCCCTTTTTCAGGGTGTTCAGTGGTTATATTCCCATGGGTACTATAATGCGATTATTGAGATTGATTCCAAGCTTCTCGATAATTGTTTGTCTCACGGTTTCAAACCTCCCTGGAGATGTATTTGTTATATTCAGGCTATCCTCTAGATGCAGCACGATTGCCATTTTGTTTTCAGCCATTGTTTTAGAGAGGCAAATTCTGTAGCTGATGGTCCTGCTAATCTGGCGCTCGATTCTTCCTCAGATGCGGAGTTCTTGACTGTTGCAGACCTCCCTCGTCATGTAAAAGGGTCTATTTTTCTGGATGCTGAAGGTTGATCTCAGATTAGAATTTCTTAATAGTCTAGGCTTCTTGAAAACTCAGTATCTTTTTGCTTTGTAGTTTTTTTGGTGTATTCTAGTATTTTATTTTGGGAGTTTTTATTCATAAGCTCTATGTATTCGTTTGAGGTTTGGCTTCATTGTCCTCCCTTCAACCAAGGCTTGGCCTGGTTGTCCCCCTCTGTATCCTTTATCCTTTTTTCTTTCTATTAATAAAACCCAGTAGGGTACCGCCCCTGTTTCTCAAAAAAAAAAAGAGAAATATAAAATACTATTGAATGTCAACTTTATATACAACTGCAATAAAATGTATATAGAGTTTTAATTCTAGTAAGGATTATATAGGGGATTTAGGGGACAAAAGTGAGCTCAAAAATAGTACTTCAAAGTCTCAAACAAGTCATCTTAACCAGTCAACCATTGAGAGACCTCATTTGATGTCAAAGTCAACCAAAAGAAAAAGATATGGAGATGAAGAGAATATACAAATTCTACATTCTTAAAAAGTGGGTAAACACATTAAACTACTTTAAGCATCACCCATTTAGGGTCTACATTGTTGCAAGATGACAAGAAAATTGATATTACAAAGTCAACAAAACAAGTTACATAGTCAACAAGTACCTTGTATAAATATCAAGTAAATGTGTTTGTGCTTGAGGGCTTTGAGAGAGATTTTCAAGGAGTTTACAAGGACTTGTTTTGGATGATCAACAAGAGTTTTTGAATGGGAGAAAATTACAGCAAATTCTAAGGTAGAAAATGCTCTAAGTGTCTCTCAATTCTGACAAATGTTGACAATTCCTTCCACTTTGTTTTGTGTAGGTGAAGGGAGATTGTTTTGTAAGATGAAAGAAAGCCTAAAAGAGACCTAAACAAGGCTTAAAGAGGGAGCTTTGTTGCTGGAGATATGGTGAGAGAGAAAGGACTTCTTCACTCTTGTGTTTGGAGAGATCAACTTTGCATGGGCGTTCTAGAATAGCAAATGAGGGAGAAATAGTCCTCTTTATACTCCAAAGAGGTCTCCAAGCCTTTCTCCACGTACACATACAACTGGTTAAGGTTTAGGACAGCTGGAGATGCTTAGTGGAAGTCAACAAAGTGGTCAAAAGTCAAAAATTGGGTCAAACTGGAGCAATTTACCAAGGCGGCGAAAATAGCACAAATCCCCCAGAAACTTCTCCCCCATGCCGTGGCGGAAATCCTGGCCTTTTGGGATTTTGCACTTTCACCCCCTTAATTTGAATTTCTTTTTTGCATTTGACCCCCTGGATGTCTGCATTTGTCCTTTTGGCCCTCCTGTTTCATTTTAAGCAAAATGTTGTCAGTCAATTTGCGTACAGAGGTTACAGAAAAGTTTATAGACTTGAAAATCTATGTATAAAAGCTAGGGTACGAGATTAGGGTGTCTACACTACCTCAAAGGAGACATGTCCACGAAAATGACCTTAGACGACCGTGGACCGAGGACAACCGCGGATAAGTCGAGGACCAAGTGAATCTCCACGGAGCTATATTATCAATCACTTACTCTCGCAAGTTGAATTGGTCGAGTTTGTATCCACCTTTGACTTATCAAGCTCAATGTTTGGCACGTGGCCTCCTCTCATTGGCTGCTTAAAAAATGCTCCCGCTCACTTGCTTTCTAACTCACGTGGTACTGGTCACAACATCTCCTCGACCTCCGAGCTAGACAACACTTCAACCTCGGACTGACAAACAAAGCTGGTTGGACGCATAAAATGTGACTTGATCGGAATTAACCAAACATGAGTCCACTTGCATAAACTCAGCCTTCTTTCAAACCAACAACATGGGAGACCTGCCTGTTACGTCATAAAGCTAAGCAAACAGTGGCAGCTGCTAGGGGAAAGGGGCATTTTATCAGTTACTTGTTGGGCCACTGGATATTGTTCCTCCTCCATGCAACCAGCTTCACTATACATAATAGGTATTCATTTACATTTAATTCTCTACACACTGTTATCTTTCAACCCTCTGTCTTGCGTTCATATCTTCTCAAAGAATTAATACATATATTCTCATAGTTATTGTTCACGGTATTTTCTGGCCAAGTCACGAGAAAACATTCATTTCTTAGCCATATCTCTTAATATCGCACCAGAGTGTTTAAGTCGCGCCTAACCCCGACTCTCTCACGGTATCTATTTCTTGTCAAATGCATATCACATAACAGTCAACCAAGCTAGATATCCAGATCATCATATCCGTAAGCAACCACGTGGACACTCGATGAGATCACCCACTTTTTGTCGTGATAAGTGTGGTTCTATCGTCAGAAAAGTTTTCTTTGTCTTAGAAACTTTCTCTTACATTCACCCCTCACAACCCTCTTACCTGGTGAAACAATAATCCACTATATTAAATCTTAAATACAAGGATTATTGAGAGGAAAATTCCAATTTTTCCTCCTCTAGTTGACTCTTCAACTAGAATGGTTTCAACAGATTCGATTGAGGCACAAGGTTAGCTGTATGTGCTATCTTGAATGACCCCTGAAAGCCTGATGGAAGCTCTAATGAAGATCATTGAAGATTTTTTCTTGGAGGAGGATGATTGTTTTAGAGCATTTATCTAGTTTTAAATTCTTCTTGAACAATTATTGAATCACTTTGTATTGAATTTCTTGATGTAAACCTTCAATGTTGTAATGAGATCTCTTGATGTAGATGAATATACACTGTTTTTCTATTTGTAATGAGACAACATATATATTTTTTAAGAATTATTTAATGATCTTTGGTGAACAAATTGTCTCACTAATAGTTATATGTGTAGTGTTGGCTGGTTTGTAGAAACTAGCTGCTAAGACATAATAGCTAGTTTCTTTTTTCTTTTTTTTTTCTTTTTTAAAAGAGGATCAATAGTGGTTCTCCAGTTATCCCCTGGTGACTCGAACACACGATTTATTGGTTGTAGGTGAAGCATCTTACTAACTAAGCTGCACTTACTTGTCTAATAATAGCTAGTTTCACCCACTTGTAATGCAACTTATTGTCCAACTTCAATCGCACTTGCACATCCACTTGATGTCATTGTCTCATTGTCTCTATGATAAGGCATGGCTAAGAATTTGACACATCTCCTAATATCCAAATGTTTGTTGAGTGATAGTTCTCTTATGATACAATCATTTATCCATGATAATTCTTCGTTAGTGTCAGTTTCAAATATCATTGTTGTAGTTTAGATAACTATTCCTAAAATATGAAACAGCTAACCTCTGTATCAATGACTTAATCATATCAAAATTGTTGTACGTGTTTGAGAAGGGATCATACTTCCTTTGTGGGGGGCCAGGAAATCCTCCAACTGCATTGGCTTGCTCTTGAGTTCCTTCTTGAAGCGTAGGACACATATCAGTTGGATGTCTAATATCAGCACAAATCCCGCAAGCCTTTACCTGTTGCATATTTCCTGTGGCCATATGTTGAACAAGAGAAGTCAAACTAGCAATTTGATTTTCAAGAGATGAGACATTGACCTCATTCACTTTCCTTGAAAATACATCTTGTCTAATCCCAAATTGCTGAGAATTTTCCGCCATGGTGGTGATCAAATCTCTAGCCTCACGAGGTGTTTTATTCACTATCGCACCTCCACTAGCGGCATCCATCATCCTTCTTTCCATCGGTAGCAATCCTTCATAGAAGTATTGGATGAGAAGTTGGTCGGATACCCCATGTTGTGGGCAGCTTGCACATAGTTGCTTGAACCTCTCCCAAATGCGTGAAGGGTTTCGGTATCTCTTTGTTTGATCCATGAAATCTCCGCTTCTTACTTGCGATTCTTGAGGCGGGGAAGAACTTGTCGAAATAGCCTTAACATTCCATTCCATGTAGTAATTGACCGGAGGAAGATAGAATAGCCAATCCTTATCAGCATCCATGAGCAAGAATGGAAAGGCTCGAAGCTTGACTTGTTCCTCCGTGACCCCTTGAGGTTTTAGGCTTGAGCACACCACATGAAATTCCTTCAAATGTTTGTGAGGGTCTTCATTCTCAAGACCACGAAATTTCGGAGTAAATGGATCAAGCCCGACTTTAACTTCGAAATTCGCTTCCATTTAGGGTATTGAATGCATAGTGGTTGTTGATCAACATCCGGAATGGCTAGCTCCCTCAAAGTTCTTTCTTCGGCCATGCCGTGATCTAGCTCGGATTCGCTAGATGATTCGGCCAACTCAAGTGCTACGTTCAACACGTCAAGTGCTATGTCCAATTCGGAGATGACGATGAGGATGCTTGTGCCTTTCGAGTTTAGCTTCCTTCCTTAGACGTTTAGCAGATTTTTCAATCTCGGGTCGTCTAAGGTGGTCCTCCCACGAGAAGAACGGGGCATCAAAACAAGTCAAATAATAAAAACCAATCCCGGCAGCCAGCAAAAATTGATGGTTGCGAAACCAACAATAATAAAATCTTGGTTTTTCTAGATTATTGATTTGTAATAGTGGTAAGCAAGGTCGTGTCCACGAGAGATTGGCTTGACTTAATTTGATGAGAATTGTGAAATTAACGAAAAAAAAATGGGGGGTTTGGATGTTATTGAATTATCTAAGTGAACTAAGTAAATTAACAAGAAAATGATTTAAGAAAGCGAGATTCGATATGATGAAATATCCAACCAAAGGAGCAATCTCGAAACGGTTCATTGACTTGATCATTGATGCAAAGGTAATTCTTCTATTCTCTACCAATTGGTTATGGTTGTTGGTACGACCTAACAACCTATCTCTTCTTACTTCCTCGATAATCGGAAACGTTCTCTAATACTTCTCTTGCCAATAAACAATCCTAGATACGATCATAGAATTTAATCTATCAAGACTTTAAGAATGAGAGACCACCAATTCTAGCCAACAAACGCACATGTAGGTTCATTTAGACTAGATTATATACTTCCATAGCATAGAATGACCACCTCTTTTTGTAATCACCTACACTAATGCCACAAGTATTAGAACAAATCAAACAATTACGGATTTGACGTTCCAAATGGCGATTTGTTATTTTGACAATTGAACAAAGGGCCCTTTTTGTGCAACTAACCAAAACAACAATGTAAAGAAGTGCAGGAAATATATAAATAATAGAGAAATAGAAGAACAAAATAAAACTAATTAGATCTCACAAGTCATGTAGAACCGAATCTTCAATTATCCTATGGTTGGAAAAGAACTTTAGCCTTGCATGAACATGGTGAGAGAATAAAGAGAAAATCTGAAAATGCTAGAAAAGATGTGTGTCTCCAAGGTTGGGAGTTACAAGAGCTAAAACCAAAGTTTAAATAAAAATCCCTACAAAAGTCTCTTCATTTCCCCCATTACTACCTTGAGTAACTCCTCTCATGAGTAACTTCTCCCACTAAATTGAGTGACTCCCCTCATGATTGCCCACTAAATTGAGTAACTCCCCCATTACTACCTTGAGTAACTACTCCCACTTTTCCCACAATTAGTCTAGATACATCCTCTCAGCTTGGCCTCTTGGAATTGAATTAGGAGACTTAAAAATTGTCTTCTTAGGAGTCAGGCGTCACTTGTGAAGATTTTCGAAATTGCCTTGAGTTTGCCCACACCTTCTATCAAGACGACAAAAGCGGCACTGCGCTTTGATAAGCGTGACCACGCCTTATTCGGTTCAAACGGACCTCCCGACTCACAAAATGAATGAATTGAGCCCATTTTGACAATTCCTTCCATTTCCCTACAAGAATAAGAAACACATCAAAACTCGAAGGCTAAGCATGATTAAATATCAAGACCAAGGGGAAAATGCAACAAAATATATGTATATTATGCAACCTATCAATGGTTTACAGTAAGTTTTTTTGTATTTTTGAAATGTTTTGAACTTATAAACATCAATGAGATATCTTGAATATTTGTTGAACTATGTTTGTGGCTGAATTAATCCTAACAGCTAACCTCTAAAGGTGGATAAGAGCAACCCCAAGGGCATCACCAAATCATCAAATTTGGCACATTTAGAGCCCGTTTGTTCGCGCGTTTTGGTCAAAATGCAGGGTTAAAACGCAGCTTATTCCTTAACTTAGCGTTTCAATGCTGTGGTAAGAACGCTACGCCAAACGCAGTGCTTTAAAATTTGGAATTCTAGCTTTTTCCCAAAACGCAGATTTTAAAAGCAGATGGGAATAAAAGCGGTGTTTTGACATAATATCCCAAACGCATTTATAAAGAAAAAAGCTGCGTTTTAGAAACGCTGCGTTTTTAAAACACTGCGTTTTCAAAACGCTACACCAAACGGCTCTTACTTCTCCAACGGTATCTCCAAACATTGCGCCATTTTGAAGACCCCTCCTTCCTTGCACCAAACCTAACGCATCTCTTCCCCTTGCGCTACAAGTTTCTTTTCGCTTTTGTATATATTTTTTTGCATTGGTTTAAATAGAATAATAAAGAATATATTTGGAATATTTCTTTTTGCACCAAACTGTTGGAGATGGCCTAATTGTTTTCGTCACAGAGATTTCTTCAAGTGATGAAAATGTTTAAAAACTTTTGTACATAAAAATCCTAATATTTGAGGATAATTCTAACCTAAATAAAATCATCAATTCTAATTTATACCAAAAGTTCTAACATAATTTTCAAATAATTCTTTCACAAATATTTATTTATTTATGAGAAAATAAAAATATAACTATTATAAATACAACTTAATGCAACTCAAAAGAGTTATATAAAGTAATCATAATTGAAAAAATTTTATGATGAAGCACAGAACAGTTGGACTTGCTCCGAGACGAAGTGTATTGGATATTTGGGCTTGATTCAACCAGCCAAAACAAGTGAAACGCTTTGGTGAATGCAGTGACCTACCCTGCAAGAACACTCTGGCGTGAGAGTAAGTATTCTAGTCTTAACTCAATCTATCAAAGTGTAATTGTTGTGTAAAATTGTGCGTACCTTAACCTCTTTGATCTCATGGTTTATATAGGCCTGGTAATAACTGTCGTAATTATGGCAGCCATAACTGTTGGGTGGTGGACGTAACCGTCGGGTACGTTCAGCAAGTAAGGTTGAGACACGTAGCCCATGCCTTTAGAACGCGGGCGTGAAGCGTGGGGAACAACGAGGTCAACTCACCATCGACTAATGGTGCTCGTGCTCGGATTGGTACTTCTTCTCGTTGATCCTTGGGCCATTTTCGGACTCACCCTTTTTGGGCCTGGCTGTCATTCGGGACCCGGTCCAAGTGGTCACGATTTTGGGCTGAGCCCAGCAATTTCTAAACTACAAAATAATTATACTCCCTCCGTCCTTAAACTATTGTCTTCC
Source organism: Platycodon grandiflorus (assembly GCA_016624345.1). Taxonomy (NCBI): domain Eukaryota; kingdom Viridiplantae; phylum Streptophyta; class Magnoliopsida; order Asterales; family Campanulaceae; genus Platycodon; species Platycodon grandiflorus. Next base: position 9,744 of record JACONP010000127.1, read on the forward strand.
TTTCGTTTTTTGTCCGTTCCAGAATAATTATCTTGTTTGAAAACTTTCCTTTTTAAGACATCACTTTTACCATTTTATCTTTACTTTTTCTCGTACTTTAATTATGGATCACATACACATCGGCATTAAAAAAAATTATACATTATACCAATATTAATAATTAAGTCAATTATTTTTTCTTAATTCGTATGCCGGATCAAACAAGACAATAACTAAGGGATGGATGGAGTATTAAGTAATCATTTGAATGAAGTAGAAAAAAAATTTGCTGGGGATTTCTTAAGAAATTGCAGGCTTGTAGCTGAGACCATTATGATCTCAAAACTAATCTATACAAAAAGTTCAAACATAATTTTCAAAGAATTCTTTCACAAATATTTATTTATTTATGAGAAAACAAAAATATAACTATTATAAATACCACTCAATGTAACTCAAAAGAGTTATACTCCCTTCGTTTTGCCCAAAGAGTCTTTTTTTTTTTTTTTTTTACAAAGTGGATTATTAGTGATTCCTCACTTACCTATGGTGACTCGAACCCACGATCTATCGGTTGTAGGTGAAGCATATTACTAACTAAGTTGCACTTACTTGTCCCGCCCAAGAGTTTACGTTTGAAAAGTCTATTAATTGAAAAAATATATAAGTGTGATTGAAGTTGGTTATAATTATAAAAGTACTTAAACACAACAAAGATGCTTACAATATAAGTGAAGGGTAAAGATAAAATGTTATAAAAATTGTAAACTTAATTTTTTAAAGTGAACTCTTCAAATTAAACATCTCACAAAATATAATAATAAACTCTTTACTCAAATCAGAGGGAGTATTAAGTAATCATAATTGGAAAATTTTCTAAACTACATAAGAATTATATTAAATAATCATTTGAATGAAGAAGCTAAAAGTTTATCTGTGGACTTAAGAAATTGTAGGCTTGTAGATGAGACCATTATGATCTTTATTGTAATTATGAATGGGACATCGCTTAAATAAAACAAAAAGAAACATTATTTATTTATTAGCGTGCTGATTACTGATTAGGAACTAGCAGCAATAGCCGGAGACGTTTAACATGCCATATTATGATGACGATGAAGTCACCATTTAGATAATACCACTTAATAACGTGGGGTTGTCATTAAGCGGAGTTGTTTAAGGGGCTTGATTTAGTCTGATATTTGTGCGTGTGCGAGAGAGAGTCTCTATGTTATATAATCTTACTTCATACAAAAAAAAAGTTTGTAAATAAAGTAGTTTTGTTTTTACTTTCTTTCTAATGTGAGATAAACTTACTTATCGAACTTCAACACACCTATCTTAGGCATTAAAATCTCCACCATTAAAACATTATTTTGGACAAATAAATATACAATTTCGATGTTCACACGATGTAGTGCACATTTCCACAATAAAATGACCAGGGCAAGTTAGTAATTTCGCAGAGGGGGAGTTGCATTTAGCACTTATGAATATCAGCTAGCTGGGGGTTGTTCTAGATTAATCATAAGTTTTGAGTTCGAGATATGAGAATGCATTAACACCCTATAAAAATTAAGCTTCTTTGCCTATTTTTTCTGACAAAAAAAAAAAAGAAAAAAGATCACCATTAGATAATTACAAGTTTCACAAATATTAAGAGTATCACCGTTGTAAATGTGAATTTAGAACAAATTAAATGCTAGTAATTAGGATAATACATTCTTTAAAAAAACAAACTATTCAATGCAGTTGTGGAAAAGAGTTGTGAACGTGATAAGCCAACCAATTTTTTTTTCCACATTTTCAATAAAACTCTTAATTTTTTAACATTCTAGTTGAGGATGTGAATACATCCTAGTCAGCTATTTTTTTTTTTATTAAAAATAACTAAATTGACTTGGAAAGGTTTCTTTTATTTAATCCTATGGAACACATGTCACATAGGATCAATTTTACAATTGGATCGGAGAGGTCTTTTTTAACTGAATGTGAATAAAAAAAATAAAAATTATTACATGTGATTGAAGGTATTAATTATCCCTTTTTCACCCATGCCCAAGAGATTGACGAACAAGCGGGAGGGTTTTGGCGGGGAACCCTCCCCGCTCCTCTCACGGTGAATATTTTTTCCGATCAAACAATAAACAGCCAGATATCTTGAAACTCGCAAAGAATCAACTATTAGCTTGACATTCCCGGTATACCCGATCTTTTATGCATCAGCAGAATTATTTTCGGCTTTGTGAAGTGGCTTAACAAATCTGCGATTTGCATAATTTGTAGAGATGCCCTTCAAATACAATATATATATATATATATATATATATATATATATATATATATATAGAGAGAGAGAGAGAGAGAGAGAGAGGATATCCACGAGATATCTATATATATATAATGCCAGAAGCACTTTAGCCTGCTAAATATAGCGGTTTCCCGCCTAAAATAAGTTGCTAAAAACAGAACATTAGATGCAATGTCACTGATTTGCCATATTGGAACACTAAAAGTTACACAAGTTTCCATGAAACTAAATTCTCCTTAAACTGCTTGCATTCTCTTTAATGAGTGACTTTGAAATGAATCAGTATTAGCTACATGAGGATAAATGAATGCACTTTGGGAGGCGAAAAATTACATTGACAATTGAATAACTCATCACTTTTGTCTTCTAAAATTAGTATAAATAACAAGATTCATTCTTTCGAAAAAGACTTGAGTAAAAGTACGTGTTTACACAAGAAATATGCAAATTATCAAACTGAGTTTTAGCAAAAATAATAAGATATGATTCGGGGAAAGTCAAACGAGTTTTAGCTCTCCAACCACCGCCAAAGTTCAATGCTAAAGGCTTGAAGTATTTCGACATCGTATACTTTTGAAAGGCATTACGCCTTTCCAAAAGAAAATGGCGTCCTCATCATCTCTTGCTTTTTTAGGGGCTTCCCACTCAATTCTTTTTCCACCTAAGAGCGGTAGCATTTAGGTGAAGCTTTAAGCTATGAATTGATCCAAAACTAAATGAAGCAAAGTTCACAAAGAAAAGAGTGAGAATCTCGAGTATGATTCATAAATGATTCGGCAGTTTTGGACAAAAGAATTTAATGGAGTCAAAAGGATAAAGTGGGAGTTTGTTATAAGATGATGTCATCGCGATAGGGATATCGACAATTGATAATTAATAATTGAATAAACTAAAAATTCAAATGATGAAAAACAAAAATAAGATCTAATTCCCTAACTCACCATATAAATGAAAGCTTACAGCCCTTATAATCGCATTGCCACTAACCCAAGAGCCATGCGAGGGGTGATGTGTACTCCAGTGGTGAGATTAAGGAGGTAAACATCATTAACAAGGACATCAAGTGATAAACCCCGCCTGCATACTCAACCTCAGAATCGTGATTGCCCGTGAGTGCAAAGATGCACAAAGAGGATCCTTGCACCACTAGGTTCGTTGTTGGGTCCAGAGCGAATGAGGACCCTACGGGAAAGATGAAACATATGATCACGTAATGGAATTGGAAAACCTATTTACAAACAAGTATTTGCTAGGTATTACTACAATGTCCCCTGAAGTCTACGACTTGCAAGTTTTGACAAATTCTGAACATTTCATAGCACAACACTTCAGGACTAAGAAGATTTAATGTTGACGGAAGCAATGCAAAATACAGGTAATTTGGTGTTGACGGCGGAGTGAAGGGTTTCTATGAGAACGTGGATGAAACCCTAAACCTAAAATGTAGGGTTTCTATCGATTTAAAGGTTGATCCCGATATTTATATGTGGGCATTTAATGGGATTTCGTATTGGGCAGTTCATTCGAGCTTTCATCAACTATAGGCAAATTGGATTCTAGCTATTGATAACATTTAAATTATTTGGGTCGTTTTTCCATTGGCCCGTAATTATTTAAATATGTAATGGAGTATGATTATTTTCATTGATTAAATATGGGTTGGATTAAAACATGTCAAGCCCATATAAGATTTTGTACATTTAATAATTGAAAACACTTCATTACGGATTACATGAAATTGTGATTTGTTCTGATTTTTGTCCTTCACAGTCTCAAGTATCTCAACAATTGTTGTTTTAACGAACGATAAAGATTGTCTTAACCTTTCCATTATTGTCATGCCGAATGAGAAAATACATTTAGATAAAAATCCATCTATTACTTAATGTAAATTTTTATTTTGTTTGTTCAATTTTTAGAATCTATAATGATTAGTCTTAAAATGATATATTTCTAATTAAGCTGTCCTCCTTAATTTATCTTTTAATTTTATTTTTCCTCTTCATTTTTCTTGTATATAATTTAATTGAAAAAGATATATGCCGTGCGTTTAACGCACGGGGTAAAAACTAGTTCTTACTAAATGCTCAGTTTCTTGGCAAATTGTATATTCGCGCTTTGAAAGAAAAGCTTGATCTAATAATGTGTGAATGGAAAATGAACTTATTTTAAATTGTTGGTAAAAACAAAAAGAAACAAAAAAACATAGAGGCGTCTATTAACAAGTTTGAGTTTGACTTGTGAGGCTACCAACTAGGACTTGGTTCTATTAATAATGAACTAAACTAGAGCAAAAGATTTAGGTTTGTTAACTAAGCGTGACTAGTTTGAGCATCAACTTAAGCTCGTGAGTAGACTTATGAATGGCTCATTTAGAGCCCGTTTTGTGCAGCGTTTACAAAACGTAATATTTTAAAAACGCAAGTCTTTTCTTATAAATGCGTTTGGAATATCACTTCAATAGGCAGCTTCTTTTTCCTAGCTGCGTTTTGAAAAAGTTATTTTTTCTACCGCAGCATTGAAACACAATTTTTATAAATAAGATGCGTTTTATCCCTGCGTTTTGCCAAAACACACGACCAAACGAGCTCTTAGTTTTTTTTTTTTTCCCCTATTCTAAAACACTACATTTTCTTATGTATTTATCATGATTAATGTATTTTACATAATTCATTATCCTATGCTATATATTAAAATAAAGTTTATATTAGTATGTGTTTTACATGTACAGATATAATAGGGCAAAATTCAGGCCGGTACTTTTTAATAAATTTGCAACCGCTTTAGTCTTCTATAATTGTTTCAAACTGGAAAATAACACTTTGTTGCGAAATGTCATCTATGCCCTTAAAAAATACAGAACAGACACGTTGTGTGTGGAAAAAAAATTGATGCATCATAGTTCAATATGTGCATCGCGATGCACAAAATTGTTCTAAAAAGTGCATGAAACCATATCATAGAAGTTCGTTAATATCTTCTTTTTATAAAGCAAATCGACTTCGATTCTTGAATAATCCACATCACTTCTGCTTCGATTGACGCCCAAAATTGTACTAAAAAGTGCATCACACCCAAAATTGCACAAAATTATGGGTGTGGCGCCCATTTTAAACTTGTTGGTCCTTAAATTTTCAATACTGATAATTGGCATAATAATGTCCTTAACTTATCTATTTTGTAAGTCTACTGATCTTCAAAGAGAAGCTTCATTGATAAGCTTCTGTAGCTATTTTAAATTTGTGTTAGTACATTGTGTGCTTTAAATAGAAACATGTTTTATATTTAATGTTTA
>JACONP010000128.1:0-19763 GCA_016624345.1 Platycodon grandiflorus
CAGAGATAATTAACGATTCCACGCATTACAAATTTTATCAAGTAATTGCTCCACGCGAATGAAAGAGGTACTTCAATCAAGGATCTCCCATCTTGAATCCAATAAACCTACATTGATGTGGGAAATTTGGGACGATCACTTTAGATCTGGGAATGACGAATATAATGATAGATCTTGATTTAGATAATATTTAGGGTTTGTATGGTTTAGGATTTAGATAGAGTTTCTGGGGTTTAGATAGAGTTAAGTGTTTAGGTTTAGATATGATTTAGAATTTAGGGTTTAGATCGGTTTAGAGGGTTTAGTGTTTATAGGGTAAAGAAAAGTTTAAATTATTAATGAAAAATAATATCCTTTTGTTCTACCCGTCCATTCTTAAAGTTTGATAACTCTAAGAACCACCAAGACATCGTGTCCGTGATATTATAATTTATTAATGAATGATCACAAAATATATGTTTAATTGATTTAAGTCAAAGTTGATTTCTTAGCTTACATCCCATCATCAAAGGAATAGACTTGAGTCAAAGGGTGCAATAAATGCAACACCTCGAAGTCACGCGAGTCTTAGGACTCTATTATGAATAATTGCACTACTTACTTTATCAAGCCGACAATATAAAAAGCTAACTGAATCAGAGTTAACATGCTACACGCTTAGTTGAAACATAGAGTGTAACACACTCTCAATGATTACATTCCTATTGAGTCTTGGTGGTGCAAGTGGGAGGGTTCTGGTGGGGTCACTTGCTCCACTCTGAGGTGTCTCGCCTAGGGCCACATTCAGTTGGTCCTCAAGTTCTCTCGATTCTCGTAATGCGTTCGAAGTTGAAATAAGATTGGATGCATAACGACATCTGGCGGTCTTCCTAGTTCGTGCCATCCTCTACGGCATACAATAGAGACATTAAATCTCTAAAGGGAAGTGAAACACATTAAGTGGTTCAACTAATGCATGAATATCAACATAATACTCAATGGAGAATATGTAATATCAATATTACTTGTAATATGTTGATATTACATATTACTTGATATTCATGCCTTGTACTGTGGTGTCTCACCTAGCAAGTAATATGTTGCATACAATAGAGACATATTACATACAATAGAGACATATTCATACTCAAGTAATATCAACATATTACATATTCATACAATAGAGACATATTCATACTCAAGTAATATCAACATATTACATATTACATATTCATACAATAGAGACATATTACATACAATAGAGACATATTCATACTCAAGTAATATCAACATATTACATATTCATACAATAGAGACATTCATACTCAAGTAATATCAACATATTACATATTACATATTCATACAATAGAGGCATATTACTTGATATCAACATATTACATATTACATACAATAGAGACATATTCATACTCTCATAGCAAGTAACCATTCACAGTCATTTCACAAGTAATATCAACATATTACTTGTGAAAATCAGTTTTTGTGAGTCATCATTTTGTGTTGCTAGAGAATATGTCTATAACGTTGCTTATCAATCCATTTTGCATTAAAATACATGTTACGTTTTTATAGAAGATGATTTCTTGGGTTCAATTTGATGGTTACTTGGAAGAAGAAAAGAAATAAAAAGAATTCTTGTCATTATTGTTTTAGAGGATACATTGAACTTGGACCTTATAGGTTAATAGTTCAGAAACTTGATTATAATTGAGAACTCCCGCAAAAATTTTTATAATCTCATACCGACAATAGAAATAGCAAACATGACTCTTTTTAAGAACAGGAGTATATCTTTATTCATTTCTTGTTCCAATACTTAGTGTGCTCCAATTGTTCAAGTATATAAAAGCTAAAACAAACAAGTAAATACTTTTGGACACCAACAAAATTGATTCATCATGGGTACTTGATGCTAAAATGGTTATATACGATATTATAAGATAATACAATGCAACGAGCTTTGTCCGGATTAAGATAGGAAGTCTTTATGGATAATTACATTGTTTGTGCGTGATGGAGATTTGGAGATAATGGAATTACAAAGGTTTTTGTGATCGCCTTTGCCTCTGCTTTGTTGAAGATGGGACATCTTTATAGACTTTGATATGGGGCGTTTTAATTTTATTTTATTTTTTTTTTTTTTTTTGGGGAGTGTGTTGCTACTTTGGATTTATGGAGATTGAATGGTCGCCGCTAGTATTTTGCAAGTTATCTTTTTTTCTCTTTTCCATTTTTCCTCAAGCTTCTTTAAATTCTTGTACAATTCCTTTTCTCTCTCTCTCTCTCTCTCTCTCTCTCTCTCTCTCTCTCTCTCTCTCTCTCTCTGTGTTAGATAAAACTTCTTTTATAAAGGAAATAATTATTATATTTTTGATTCCCAGTTGGAAGGAACACATACAGCATAATGCTGTTCTCAAACTTCAACCCATATTTTTACATATAAGGTAAGGGTCTATCCTTGCGGTTAAGCATGACCACCTATCTACAAGTGGCTGCACTCATAGTTGAACAACTCAACTCAACTTAGCCTTCATCCCAATTCTTTGGTTGTCATAATTGCACACAACAGAATTTATGCCTACTCTTTAAGAGCGAGTGGTATTAAGATAATCCATAACAAATAGACAATAGAAATAGCAATAGCAATGCCGTAGATATCGCACTTTTCTTACATGTCAACCAAGTAAAGAATTCACTTATCTGATTTCACCGCAAACACCAATAACAATAATCCATTAAACTAAATTAAGTAATTAGCAAAAGGTGAGAAAAAAAACTATAAAAGCATACAAAACTTCAGATAAGTAGTTAGGGAGAGAGGAAAAGAAGGGTAGAACAGGAGAGTTTACTTTAAAAATATATATATATACCGAGCGGTGGTGGCGCAGGGAGAGAGAGCCGACGGAAGGGCGGTGGCGGCGTGGCCGTGGCCTTGGCGGAGGACTCAAAAAAAAAAAAACATAAAATAGAAACAACAAATAAGAAACAACAAACAAAATTTAAAAATTAAATACAAAAATTAGAAATTTATACAAGTATATACCTAGGGAGAGAGAGAGAGGTGGCGGTGGCGCGGCGAGAGAGGCGAGAGGGGCGGTGGCGGCGGCAGAGTGAACCGGCGGAGGTGGCGCGACGGAGGTTACGAGGGGAGAGAGAGAGAGAGAGAGATAGAGAGAGAGAGAGATGGAGAGATAGATCCGAGAGGAGGGCGACTTGATTTAGGGCTTTTAATTTACATTATCGCCGGACTTTCGTGAGCTATCCGACAAGAATTCTGTCGGAGTATTTTCGGAATTTCCGGCCGTAATTTTGGCACACATTTTCGGCGCAAAAATGGAATATTCTAAGAATATTCCCGAAATCTGTCGGAATTACTGCCGAGTATTCGGCAGTAATTCTGTCGGATAAAAGGCATATTAAGTAGAATATACCTCTATTACTTGTCGGATAAATACGCCGGATATTGTCCGACAAGTATTCAAATTCGCCGGTAAATCCGACAGTAATATTAAAAAATCCGACAGTAATTACTGTCGGACTATTCCGACAGAAATTTCTCCGACAGTAATTAGCGTGTTTCTAGTAGTGCACAAATACGCAAATAATAATATTTCTAAACATAATTAACACAAAAATAGCACAAAATAAAAGGAAATTTCAGGGAAAATTCGTGGAAATCTTGAGCTCATCACACCCCCAAACTTAAGTTTTGATCGTCCGGAGCAAAGAAATAAAACAGTTAAAATGAGCTCAAGGACTTAACGGTGGAACACGCCACTCGCTTAAGATCACATACACATTACCATCAAAGAAATCAAACTCAAGATTATAAACATGCATAATTAAGGTACGGTGTGATTTTAGTGCTAGCTAGCTTTTTCCTCAAACAATTTACCCACACTACAAAACATATGCCCATCAATAAATTTAGCTTAGCTCTATCTAGGATTGAATGGTCAATGAGATATAAAAAATGAGCATTCAAACCGAAAGAGTTTTATGTTTCACAAGGCAAAGACTCGCATAGCATGACAATATCAATAGGACTTTATAAGCTTGTAATGTTAGGCCAAGGTTTGGGCTACAAGTGAAGGATAGGATAACAAGTCAAGAGAGCAAAGAATTTGAAGTCTTCACAAACTGACTTGCTTCATGAAAGCACCACTCTTCAAAGTACCACTACCTCACTTCAACAACCCCTTAAAGTTTAAACTTTGGGTTGAAGAAAGTGTCTCAACTACCACAACAATTAAACTCCACCCTTATGTTTCCTTGATAAATTGAAGAACAATGACATATTTTTTTTCTTTTTCTTGTCTCCCTTGACTTTTCATTTCTTTTGATTTTTCTTTTCATTTTCTTTGCTTTTCAAGGAGGCTCTTTTACCACCATTCAACACTTTTTGAACACCAAAATCATCAACAATAAAGCACAATTCATCCATGAAGTACACACTTCCCAACAAGAATTCATAAATAAAACAATTCATTCCAAATCATGCTCTTGTCATACATACAAGCCCAAACCAAGTTACATTAATTATCAATTTTAAGATCATCAAACAGCATCAAGACTCAAGAATATGATACACATCCAACATGCATTATCAAAGCTAGAGCATAGCATAACAAATCAACTCGAAATCCAAACATGGGCATTATTAAGCATGAATGAGGTGAGAATAGCATAAAAAACACACACATATCCTCAACTATGTATATAATAAACTCAAGAGTGAATCCAAGAAAATAATGCACATATAACTCTCACAAGCGCCCAAATTTCAAAGCCTTAAAATTGGAAAATTTCAAACTCAAGATTTTTAGAATTTTCAAAGTTAACCAATCCAAACCCATCCCCCAAACTTAAACTAAACAGAGAAGGGAAGGAAAGAAAATTCCCTCAAAGTTGATTTCTTAAGAAGTCCGGGCCGAGAATAAGCCTACTCCAAAGATTATCCTCAAGCAACCCCCGGCTGTGATAGTGCTTTACCCCTGTATCAAATCAAGCTCAAAAGAAAATGTATGAAAGCAATTATGAAAATTAAATACAAAATAAAAAAGAAAATCTTTTTGTGTGGGAACACTATATACACCTCCCTACATACCCACAAACTCGGGAAGGCTTCGAAAAGCGATACATGCATATAAATACAAAAGCAAGTAAACTAACTAAAAAAAATGCTCAAATTGCAATTAGCTTTGCTTAGTATCGATATTAGCATATAGGAGCAAAAATTAAATCATTCCCCGGCAACGGCGCCAAAAACTTGATGTGCAAAATAAATTACAACAAGGGCAAGAGTACCCTGACGTATCAAGTAATAAAGTGTACCCAAGTATGAGTTATCGATTCACATGGAATGTACATAATTTTCACTCCAACTAAGTACCAAAATTGAGCTAACTAATTATATTTGAGCGAAAATAAATTGAGAATAAAAAAAAAGAAAGAAATTAATATATACAACGTCGTAAAATGGTTTGGCAACAACAAATCAAGATTTAAGGATAAGATTATAGGAATGCAATATTTTTAATCTAGCTCGTGTCTAATTTAATCATCTCTCTACTTTTCTTTAACTAAAGTCTTGGTAGTCGGGCGCACATTGATAGTATTCACTACGGGCTCTCGCATCTTATAGCAAGTCTAACTATCAATCCCCACTACGGGCTCTCGCATCTTATATCAAAGAAAGAGTAGTCGCATTATCGATCAAGCACCCCATGACTATCTAAGAACGCTCGTTACCTCTCGGTCTGGCGTCACAAAGACAATTATTGTGATTTTCGAAATTATAGGACAGGCTCTCGCATCTTACCCTATAATTCTAGAAATCATCAAATGGGTAGCCAACCCATCGGAAGCATTAAGAGCACACAATAATAACTAAAGATAATGGGTAATAATGGGTAAAGAAATAATCTCTCTATTTTTCTACAAGTCATGCCGGTAACCGAGACATCGAAAGGGGATAATTAAACTTGAATCTCCCCTACTTAGCAATGACTACAAGTAGTTCGAACCCATGAAAAAACAAGTACTCTCGTGGCTATTGGTGTGTGTCACAAAACACTAACTATTAATTTGATCGGTCCGAAATGCAAGGTAGCTCTCGCGGATCCAAATATTTCTCAAATCATTCAATTAATGGCCAATTAATTAAAAGCATTAAGTCCACAAAGTAATAACCTAGCATGCTTGTATACTAAATAGAGAGACAGAGTGAGATTAAATTAAAACACTACAACGACATAAAAAAATAATTGCTTCCAATAAATCAAATAAGCACAAAGCCAATTCCACAAATTACAAAATCATTCAATCCTAGAAAATAACAAAAATATAGATTGGAAGAATTTAACCGACAAAGTCATGAGCAATACCGAGATTCGGGGTTAAAATCACTTGCAATAGCTTCATTGCCCTTGATTTGAAGCTCCAAACCTTCAAAAGTGATAAATTTTTGAGGGGAGGTGAGAAATTTGGGGCTGTTGCCCCTTTTGGGACTCTTGTCCCACAAGGGGACTTACTACAATAGATTTTGGGGCTACTTGGTGAGAATAAAAATGAAGGGCAAAAAGTGTTGGGGAATCCAAGGGCAAAATGGGAATTTTATTAAAGTTTTGGGGGCTAAAATGGGAGAAAAAAGAGCTGGATCGGGGCTGAGCATGGGCTCTCCATTTAGGATCTTGCGGGTTGGATGGAGCGGGTGAGAGGATGGAAATGGGTGAGGCTGAGAGATGAAGTGGGCTAGAAATGGGTGGAAGATGGACCGGATCAGCTGGTGATCCATGAAGCAGGGACCATGGGTTGCTGGGCAAAGGGAGGACACGTGGCAGCGCGCTGGGTGTGCCACCACATTAATTAGATATTTATGTTATTGCAACGGTGTCCCCCCAGCTTCTAATCTTGGCTCTCGAAACCCAATTTTCCCAAGTTTCTCAATCTAGTCCTCCGTTAGCCTTATTTTGCCTTGGAACTTTAATGGATTTTGACGGAATAATTTACAACTCAACTTTAAAGCCCGAAATTACCTCGAACTTTGTGCTAAACTCCATGAAAGCTTGCTAATTCCTTGGAAACCTATATTGACGCACAAATACACAAATAATAATATTTTCAAACATAATTAATACAAAAATATCACAAAATAAAAGGAAATTCAAGGGAAAATTCGTGAAAATCTTGAGCTCATCACCGCAACGAGGTCGTGACTTTCCTAGTCCTCGATATCCCCTCCCCGTAAAATGCTATTTTGGGCCTCCCAATGGAAATAAAGTTCGAGATGGTGATCTCCCCGGCTTACCAAAGTATTAAATTCCCCACGGACAACAGGGTCGGAGAGCTGAAGAATGATCCGAAAAGCACCCTGAATTACCTCCTCGAAGAAAAGAAAGCTGAAGAAGCTCTGCTGAAGGGGAAGAGAAAGGTAACTTCAGTCCTAAGCGAAGAAGTCCACCAGGTAGATCACTACGACAAGAGACCGAAGTCAATAATAATCAAAAAAAAATATTGAAGCAGAAAAAGGAAGCCCCTCCGACGATCGAGCATAGAAATCAGCGCGGGCTGGCTTTCCCGGCCCGTATACCGAGCACGACAAAGATGACGATGTGCCCAACGTATCCAGCTCGGACACCGAGCACATTGACTCGCCTCCAGTCACTGATATGCTCATTCAAAAAGACCGCTCCACCTCGCACCCTAGTAAAAGCAATGAAGATGACCTACCCGACGTACTGACTTCGAGTGCCGAGCAGGCTGACTCACACCCGATCGCTGATGGGGACAAAAGGAAGAGGCCTAGCAAGGTTGTCACAATAGAGAGCTTAGATCCAAAGGATCAACCAGAGATTCGGCCCCACGAAGACCTTGACGAGGTGGTTATTAACTTTGACTTCTCAGAACAAAAATTCAAGGTCGGGCTTGAAATTGATAAGCATGAAAGGGAGGCTATAATTGTATTTTTTCGGGAGAACAAGGACGTGTTTGCTTGGAAGACAGAGGATATGGAAGGAATCAGCGAGGAGGTAAGTAGTTCTATCTATCGTAGTTCATTTAATTTTAGTTTCACCACATTCCTTGATTTTATTTTGAATTAAATGAACTGCTCTATTCTCACGCCATTGATGAACCGCGTATACTTGATTTTAGAAATATATGGATGTTTATTGTTAATTTCTGAGTATCCAATGTGTCTAAATGTTCTTCATATATGCATATTCACAACTTATTATATTGGGTTTTCTGGAAAATGTTAAAATTTATACTTGTCTAAAACCCTGGGGATGAACTGTGTTATTGGTGAACTTTTGCCTTTAAAATTCAAGTTTGCTAGCATAAGTTGGGTCTTAATTTAAACAGTTCATGTTTGTATAAACCTGCTGATACCCTTTTCATATCATACATTCTTAACTTTTCTGATTGTCAATATAGGCAAAAACATAATATTCTAAAATTGTTGGTACATCGACATCTACTAGTTCTGCTCTTAAATGTCCATCAAAATCATCTAGAGCTACAGAAGCTGCACAAAGGCCTATTGCTTATCTACCGAAGAGCAGCTATCATCCAGGCGTCACAATCAACTCTCAATCTGTACAAGAATATCCTTCCGGGGCGAGTCTTGTGAAAGATCTAGATGAAAGTGGAATTCTTCCACTATTTGAATTGGGAGATACTAACTATAGCATCAAGCTTGTAGAAGAATTCTATACTTACATGATTGTTCCCCTTCCTCCAATCAACAAGGATGACTCTGTCAACAAAAGCTACATTAGGGTTACATTAGAGGGAGGTTTATTAAAATCAACTACAAGGCTGTTGGTAAAATTTTGGGTTTGCCTACTAAAGGCAAAATGGATTTAACTGTGGAAGAATCAGATACGGCTTGGCTCATGATGCGTGGAGAAGCCAAGCCAGAGCCTCTATTTGAGATGTCCAGGAATCTATTTTCTAAGGTTTCATATCATATAAGCCATTTGATCGATAAAGGTCTTCTTTTCAAGAATGGCTCAAAGGACATCTTCACCTCCTACCAGCTGATGCTTACCAAGGCCATTGTCCTAAGAAAATAGTTGAACTGGTCCAAATCATTTACTCCATGCTCTTTGATAGTGTGATGGAAGTTCAAGCCATCTCTGGAATGCGCCGACCCTTTGTCCGTATCATCAATGCAATCCTACGAGGTTATCCAGGGATTGATGAAACCATAGCTGCTGATGAGATCAATATGGTGACTAACACCTATGTGTTCACTTTTAATAACATCAAGCGATATAGGGAAGATGTAGTAAAAAGATATGCTGCTGCTGCTGCGGGGTCTTCTGTACGGGCCAAAAAGGGCAAGAGAAAGCTTGTATCCTCAAGCGAGGATCAATCTGCTCAAGAGGAGCCAAAACTCATTGCAGCTTCTTTGCGTGACGACTTTGACTTAGGGAGTCTGGACCATGACCCCTTTGAACCAAAGGCAAAGCTAGCCAAAACTGTTGATACACCTCACTCCTCTTAACCCTCTAAATCTTCTAAACCGCATGCCAAATCCAAGAATACTGCTGAGAGGGATACATCCACCTTTGAGCCAGCCGTTCTCAAATCAACTAGACAAACCTCTCAACTACCCAAGGCCAAAACAAAAATTCTAAAGTCCACTGATGAAGACTTTGGCCTACCTAAGTCCATGCCACCACAAGCCCCCTCTACACCAAACATTTCCTCCTCAGCCACATCAGCAGACCTCAACATTGCTGAAACCTTTTCACACAATCCAAATTCAATAATTCCTGACACCTTTCCATTAAAATCAAGGCCAGGCAAACATCTTAAACAAAGTGCCAAAAAAGGTCAAGTTTGTGCCCTCTGCCAATCCGACATCTTCACCCCCTTTATCTCCTTCATCTTATCAAACCGAACTAGTTCACCCACCTGCTCAATCTGCACCTGTTAACCAGCCAGCTCCCTGTCCAGTCCTCTTTCCTCTTCCCAGACCATTCGACCCCAAAACGCCATAAATTTAACCCTTATAGCCATCTTCACCTAGACATCCAGGAACTGCTGTTTTTTCGTGACAGCCGTCCTAAGCCAAACCCTGCTGATACAAATCCCTACCTCTCTACTCTTGACTACCCCAAGCGCATTCCTTGCCAACCTATGTCTGCTGGGGATATTTTCCTCAAGTGGGGGCCTTCTATGACCCTCTTCCTCCTACCTGGTCCCAGCAATTCTTCATTCACAACTCTGTCGTTCGAGATCTTATAATCTTTAAGCGGTGGACTGCTATTCACAGGGACCTAGGTCTTCCCCCTCCTACCAAACTAGACATATCCCCATTTCTATCTCTTCCTAAGCCTCCTATCACTACCATAATTTGCCATCCTTCTGTTTTCACCAAACCATACTTCTGTGACTTTTTGTTTTCCTGTACTTTTTTAATCCATCTGCATCCCTACTTCCTTTTCAATTCCTACTTTTATCAATGATCAGTCCTATCAAGACTACATTGAGAAAATTTTCCCTGTGCCCAGAATCTAGTTTGGATAACCTGGAGTTCGTCATTCAACTCCTTTAATCGGTCCATCTACTCCACCAGCTAGCAATTCTGCTCCTTCAGCTATTGTCATAGGTCACTCTGCTCCTGACCAGCCTTCGTCAGTTGATCCCTCTCCCTCTCAACCTTCAACGAATGAAGACTTTATTCAACGCTTGACAGACATCCTTGCAAACCTCTAATCTTCACTACAGCATCTTGCTGCCAAGCAAGATCACACCAAAGAGGTCACTGTAGAATACATGACTGAAGTTGTTTCAAATGCTCGGGCCGCCAAGAAAGGTGTTGCTGAGTACCAATTAGCATTCACTTCCTATACCGACCTGATGGCACATAGAATTGTGTTCTCTTTGATCGACATAGAGCTACTACCAACAAGATGTACAATTGATTTGACACTCTCTCCACTGGCTTAATCGATTTAGTCAATTTTGTTGATAAAGCTCTGGCCGTGATGTGCCAAGATCAAGGCAATGCCAATCGCTCGGTCCATCGATCTGTGCTTGCTTCCCGAACAGCCAATCACACTCATCATGCCCTTTTGCGGAAGTAGTTCGAGAAGTCTCTGCATCACATCTCTACCATGGATAGATCGCTTGTGTCCATGAAGGAGGAGATGCGTCAAATCAACAACAATGATAAGCTGCACACAACTATAATTGAAAGGAATATCTTTCTAGCAACCAAGAATGAAACTCTCAAGTCAGAGTTAAAAGATGTCAAAAGTGAATTGGAAGCAGCCAAAGCTGAAATTGCTCAACTCAAAGCTGCTGCTAGCTCAAAATAGGAAGGACAAGCTTCAACATAACTAATATATCCATTCTTCCTCTTTCCTTTTCTAAGAGCTATTTTGTCATTAAACTTCTTGTTTAACATACAATGACTATTTCTGCTTGTTTAATTTTTCATGCTTTAAAATTAATTGCTTATCCTCTGTGCATGAAATTTAAACCACTGGTTTAAAGACATTCTATACAATTATTGTATTTGTCCTATCTTTAAATACAATTTTATTTCAAGTGTTTTTATGCCTTAATTCATTATCTGTAAAACACTTTGTAATAATTAAATACATTGACTACCTTGTTAGACCATCTAGGACATGCTTGCTTAATATAATATCTTCAAAAGCATGTTATTACTAGAATCGGACATAGTCAGCTTTCATTGTGTTCATAAGGTCATGGACTCAAGCAAATAGGAGGAGATTGTTGTATTTTGTATAGATTTGTTTGTATCCATAACCTAAGTCTAAATCAAGGTGACTAATGGGCCTGCGTGTCTGTTAGAGTGGCAACTTGTTCTTAGACATTTGCTTGTAATAGCTTAGGATTGCTTCTCGTACTTAGCTTAGTCTTCAGAAGATAGCCTGTTGTATATCAGCCATGTTTAGATCAGCTATCTTCATATCAGCCAAGTCCATCAAGTCATCAGCCAAGTTCGTTCTAGCCAAGCTTCATCAGCAATGTTGAAGACCTGTAGATTGTCTGATCTAGACTTGTCTGAAAATATGCCTTGAGTTATCAGCAAAGTCCTTCCTTGACTTTGACATAACGATAACCTGCAAAAATCATTTATTGATTCATTCCTTATTAGGCATTTATCTCAGAAAAGGATATTCTACCAGCATCTATTGTCTATCTATTTTTGACAAATTTTCAAAGTATACTCAGTGACAGCCTGTGCTTTGCAGAGCTTCCTATCAGATTTGAACAACAAGATTAGAGCATTTAATGCAAGTGTTTTTAGCATTAAATGCATTCAAATTCAAATTGTCCCAAGGCTGAAGATCTCCAACGGCTACAAGAACTTCTCTGAGTATAAATTAAAGACTCCATTTGAAGCATTGAAGACAATAATCTGAATTTACAACTCTGAAAGTCTTCATCTTCAACAGCTAGTGCATTCAAAGCCTAAAAGAAAAATCTGTAAAAACATTCTTTGAAGAGCTCAAAACTTAGACACATAGTCTTTATTGCTCTTCATTGATTGCAATCCTTATCATTTAAAGCACACGAGAATTATATCTTTGAAGATATCAATTCTCCCACAAACACTTGGTCAACCATTTTATGTACACAATCCATTATAGTGATCTATCTTGTAAAGATTCTAGTGGAAAACTTAGTACACGATTTTTAAATCCAAAGTTGACCACTTTGGTTGTGGACGTAGCACTTATTTATAAATGTGAATCATATTAAATTTTTTGTCTATTTATTTCTTGTATTTGTGATTTGCTATTACTTGTTGATTTTCAGAAATTCCAACAGCTCATAGAATAGCTGATCTTGTCCGATCAAGATCAGCCATCTTGAACTTATCTTATACTTCACTCTATTCCGCTACAAAATATTTTCTAACTCTTTAGTGAAGTAACTTTGTAAAAATTTTTAATTTGGACATAGGCTATTCAACCGCCCCCCCTTCTAGCCTATTTGAGCACCTTGAGACCTAACACACTTGCATCACAACGCTGATGCTAATAGAATGCATCATCCTTGTCATACAAACACGCTAGGGGTGAGCAGACCGGCCCATCGGCCCGTCAAGTCTGCAGAGCCCGCCAATGCCCAGCCCGCAAAACCCGTGCCCGTGGGTTAGTACATAGTGCTGGGCCTTAGATAAGTGAAAGCCCGCGGTCTCGAGCATGGACTGGGCTCTCCAATCCTTCCTGCCCGTTAAGCTTAGCCCGGCCCATCTCTTACTAAAACTACGTCGTTTTATAGTAAGTATATATAAAGTGTAATTCTTTTTGGTTGTTATAATAATAAAGTTTCAATAGTTGGATTTTTTTGGTACTGTTTATTAATTTATTGTAATTATTTTGATCCACTTCAATCTTAAATTGGCATAGTTTTGAAAAAGTATAAGTTAGGTGCAATAGTTGATTTTGATTTTTGGCGTAAATATTTATAAATTGTGTATGTTTGACCTTTACTTGTGTCAATCAATTAGATTGGGATGAAGAAACACTTGAAATTTAACTTGTTATTTTATTTTTCTTTTGTTCTTCCTAGTTCATATTACATAATAAAATGTTTGAGTTGAAAAAAAGAGTAATAAATTTTTGAGTAAACTGTCTTGTTTTTTGTTTTTGTCTTAAATGATTTATTTGTGTTTTGTTTTGGTTTTTTTTTTTTTTTTTTTTTTCAGAGATGGATTGATGGGCTAAAAATAATTTAAAGCTCAAACTTTAATAGGTATAAAATTTTCAAAATAAAACATTTAATTTGTAAGCCCGCTAAGCCCGAGCCCGCCCAATGCCCGTTTAAAGCCCGCAAAAGCCCGTTGATTTAAACCCGCACAAAGCCCGCTATGTTGGGCTTTTGAAATTGAAGCCCGCGACTAAATGGACTTATACCGGGCTTTGGGCCCATGCACACCCCTAGAACACGCATCATACGCATAAGTCTCACATGGTTATTGAATGTCCTTGTCTTGAAAAGCCAACCGACTTAGAATCAATTTTACAACTAAAGCTTTATAAGCATTTTCCATGATTACTATCAAATACGCAACCATGCCCCATAGCTAAAAATGGTCTAAGAACTTTATCCAATATTTATAAACAATTAATATGAAAATATAAGATAATGAAATGCCTTCAAATATAAATATAAATTTAAATAAAATTGTTTTACACGTAAAATAAAAAAATCCAATCAAATTGGAACTCCGGACATTCTACTCTAACACATTTTACCACCAAAACCATGTTTTGGCACGACTGATAGGACTCACTGTTTGTATAATCAGTTTTGATTATGGCCCGATTCTAACGTGTGTGACTAATGTAATTGTTCTTTGGCGTGTAATAACATTCTATTTGAGCCTTCTCCAACTGAATGATCACATGCATCCGGGATCGTGAAAACAGGGCCACCCAGAGGGGGAGATTGGGGCTTAGACCTAATATATATCTATATATATATATATATATATATATATATATATATATATATATATATACACTACCTATTTTAATATATTTTTTAAAACCTATTTTAATATATTTTTTTTAAAAATTGTTCTCACTCACTCACTAACTCTCTGAGACTCACTCTCACCAATTTGACAAACTCTTTGTTTTTTCAATACATAATACATTATCTAAGATTGACAATGTTTCAATAAAGATTAAGTGGACTAACTTTATTATCGATTGAAAAAAGAATTGTTAAATAAAATTGATTAAAATAACTTAATAAATGATTTTGCATCCAAGATAATCTTTAAATGAAAATATGATAATTCTAATAAAATTTTATTATTTGTCTTAGAAATGCCTCATTATAGAATCTGAAGATACCAAAATATCTTGCCTCCACATGGCATTAAGCGGAACACGTGGTCATGCTGAGCTGGAACACAGAGGACAGTTTACCTAGAGCCCGGGCTTCGCCACACAATTCGGACCCCAAGCACAGCTTTCCCTCATCATATCCCGGTCTCCCCGCGGAGCTCGTTACAGCTACAGTTCGCCGTCCACACCGGGCCTGAGAGCCCGCGAAGTCTAGACTCGGGCTACGAGCTAAGATCCCGAGATTTCCACCGCGGGAAGTTGAAGATAGTCAACGAAAGCTGCTGCATTTAAAGCCTACATGCTATTACGTCATCCCAGGGCCACCACCAGGTTCCTTATTGGAAGGACCAGTGACTTGCCTCCTAAGTAAGGCTACTTCTAGAGGATCTGCACAGTTCTTAGAGGAGGTCTATCTTCTACATCAATGCTGGTCACTTCCCATTAAAGGCTCATCAATGCAAATAGCGGCTACCATAAATGGATAGGTGGACATCTGACAGGCCCACCTGTCCCAAACCAACATTCTTTCAGTATAAATACAAGGTGATTGCCTTCATTTATGACCTAAGTTCAATTAAATACACAAAACTACCAAGTCTCCATAGAATTCAGAGCATTTACTCCTTGAGAACAACCTGAATCTTCACCGGAGACCATAACTCTCACCTATATACTGATTCTCTCACCGGAGGGCTTTAGCTGGACGAACGTCTAGCTCCCTAACAGTGCTTTCTTTCCATCTCAGGTATGTACCGGAGGACAAGTTCCATTGACACTTGTGCCTATTGAGAGCCGGGGTATCCTACCATCGTACTAGCTGCATAAGTGGACTTGGCCAGATTACCAGAACATTTTTTGGCATGATCAGAATCGCTTTTAGCCTCTTAAGTATTGGGCCGGTCTGTGTGAAATATCTCCATACGTACTAACTCATGCCGATGATCCTCCTCCGAAAAACCTCGCCGACCCAACCTATTCTTAACAACTAGTCGAGTGGAATATTTGGAACTCTACGTTCATCTTCAGAATAAATAGCTAGGCCGATCAAAGTAGGTTAGCCGCAAAGCTAGCCAGAGCACAATTCAATCAATTCAAAATGGCAATCAAGGCCATGGCTTGATGAATGGAATCACTCCCAAATGAGGATGTCCATGTTTTACTTGTAAAACGCGACAACGCGACAGCGAAGCCAATTGTGAAACCCGAGTTATGGCTTAAAAGTTTTAGGCCTAGTTTTCACCAAAGCTAAAATAGTGCCTCTATTTCAAGTCAACCACCTCCATTGCTGATCGAGGCATGATCTAAAGTCCATATAGTCAGCTCTACGGTCTTTAGATAAGGTCTTTAGGCCCCACCCGCTAAAGCACCTTCGGGGCAATACTTCCACACTTGAGGTAGGCCATTACTCTTGGGTTCAAGCTGTAACTATGTTGTATGATCGTGACAAGTAAGTGCAGCTCAGGCGGTAAGACGCTTCACCTACAACCGATAGGTCGTGGGTTCGAGTCACCAAGGGGTAAGTGGAAAACTAGTATTGATCCCAATTTTAAGGAAAAAAAAAATGTTGTATGATCGTCGGGACATACTAAACCTAATTGATGAAAGACTTGGGTGATAGAGGCATGACATGAAGTCTAGATAGTTAACTATAGTCTTTAAACAAGGTCGTAACATCCCACTTGTGGAAACGGGTAGGAACCATTACCTTCACACACACTTCAGTTAGGTAGATGTCTTGGAGTCTTTAAGGGGTGACCAGTGATAGAGTTGAGGCTTTACATGTCCTGGAGTCTTTACGGGGTGATCCAGTGATAGAGTTTGGGCTTCACAAAGTGTATGAAATCTCATGTTCGATCTCATCCCATGCCCCTTTAGAACACCAGGGGGAAAAAAAAAATTTATATGAGAGACAAATTGGAGTCCAAGCCGTAACTACAGTATGATGTTTTACACTTCCCTAATGGGTTCATGGCTTTCGGAGCCCAAAAAACCAAAGACTGTACATAAGGCAAGACAAGCATCTACTACTCCATCCGTCCATAAATTATTGTTTTCCGTTCCTTTTTCATCAGTTTCAAAAAATTTGTCTTGTTTGTAACTTTTCTTTTTAGAAAATTATTTTTTCCATTTTGCCTTTACAATTTCTACTCTTTAATTTATGAGACCCACAATGGGACTCATCCCTAAGCTATTACACCTATTTCAAATTTCAAAATTATTAAAGGGAAATCTAGTAATCATAATTCCAAATTTCAAAAAGTAACTTTTTCTTAGGAGCAAAAATGAAAAATCATACAAATATCAATATTAATAATCGAGTCAAATGTGTTTTTCTTAATCGGTGTGCCGGGTCAGCCCAGATAGTAATTTAGGAACAGAGGGAGTATAATTTAATAGAAAAAACTATGTCACAAAAAACAGGAAATTTATGAAAATTATGCTGCTTAATTACATATGTCAAGCCTTTCTAATCAACGAAACAATAAGGCTCACATGCTCTACTTCCCTTTTATCAGCGGCAATGATCTCATAGAGCCTTGCAAATAATGGATCAATTATCTCTGCACCAAAGTGGTTTTGAATCATGGATTCTTGGACAGCTCTCATGGTCTTTGTTATTAGTTTTGCTGTTGTCAACCTATTATAGTTGTTTTCTTCAAGAACTCCAGCCCAAGGTATGGGAATGGTCTCTAGTCGATGCAGGATAAACGATCCTTCTTTTTGTATTTCGGATATAATATCCTCAGTGTACGGTTCATAATACGGCGTATTGTAGCAATTTAGCATCTCCTCCGCGATCAGACCCTGTCATTAGAGAAACATGAGGTACCAACTAAGAAAAATGTTAGTTTTACAATTTTTTCTACAACTATTGCTACAACTAAGCCTTAATGAAATGCAAATGTGTTTTGAATAAAGACAATGTTGTCATAACAATAGTTGTAGAAAAAGTTTTAAACCTATCAAAGTTAACCAACTAATTTCGAGATGTACAAAGATGTAGCTCGTATCTTGGATCTCATTGATTTGACCCCACAAATGCAAACCATAAGGATAAAGTAAAAATTAGGGTGAATTACAAGCCGGTCCCTTTTTAAATATTTGTAATCGCTCCAGTTCACTCATCTTTTTTAAAAATCGAAAAAAGACATTTTTAGGGCAAAAAGACGATTATGCCATTAATGAAAGAAAAATACGCGCGTTTCAGTAACCCAAGGCATCGCGATGCACCAAATTGGGGCATCGCGATGCAACAATTGGTGCATCGCGATCATCGCAGCGCGTTTTAGGGAACCAAAGCATCGTGATGAGCAACCAAGGCATCGCGATGCACCAAATTGGGGCATCGCAATGCAACAATTGGTGCATCGCGATCATCGCAGCGCGCTTTAGGAAACCAAATCATCGCGATGAGCAATCAAGGCATCGCGATGCACCACTTTTGCATCGCGATGCAACAATTGGTGCATCGCGATCATCGCAGCGCGCTTTAGGGAATTTGATTTTCGTTTACATTTCGGGGGCGTTGCCCCCGAACCCCCACATACTGCGATTGGCGAATTAAATTAGTCCAAAAACATTTTCTTCTGTTTTCGGACAGCACACTGTCAAGCTTGATTTGAAGCTCAAAAATAGTATTTTTTTGGTAGAAAAATTGTGCACAATTATAGTACTAAGTTAGGATAATAATATAAGATTGATTTTAAACAAATTCGAAGCTTAAAACAGATATTTAAGTGGCCAAAACAACTCAAGAACAAAGAAAAACGGGATGAACTCAAAAATTCTGAATTTGATCAAATTCGTGTTTTATGCATGAAAATTGATACCCAAACATGAGGAAAGACTATATTAACAATATGAAATCATTTATACATCAATTTGAATCTCAAATCTGAAGCAACGATGTTGTTGAGGGTATTTTAGGAAGAAAATTTTCAAAATGCCTTTTAGCGGTTAAAAAAAAAAGGGTGTACTGGAGAGAAAAAAAGTTTGAGAAAGTGGACTGACCAGCAATTTCTCCTAAAAATTACTACATTCGTCCCAAAATAATTGTCATTTTAGCAATTTGTAGACATATTAAGAAGGCTTTTAAAAAGACTTATCAACTCTTAATTAAGTTTAATTATTGTAGGTAAATTGTTGTAGAACTTTTTCTCTTATTTTTTTTATCAACCGTATTTAATGAGAGTAATAAATAAGTGCAGTTTTGACAAAATATGGACAAATGCATTTTGAAATCATATAATGACCATTATTTTGGGATAAATTTTTTTTTGCTAAAACAACAATTATTTTAGGACAGAAATAATAAAGTCAAGTATTTCTTTTTTAGAATTCGTAAAAAAAAAAAAAGATACTTAATTTAGAACAACCGAGTAATATATACTCCCTCCGGTTTGACTCGGCACACGAATTAAGATAAAACAATTTATTTGATTATTAATATTGGTATAATGTATAATTTTTTTTAATGTTTATTTATGTGGTCCATAATTAAAGTATGAAAAAAAAAAGATAAAATGATAAAAATACCTAAAAATAATTTTTTTTAAATAAGATAATTATTTTAAAACGAAAAAAAAAAAAAGAATAATTTAGGGCGGAGGAAGTACTATACTTATGAGTCATATAGTTACATGGTTTGTTGCTAAACAATCACATCATTAACTTAATTTTAACACCGAAAGTTGAGATTTGATACCAAGCCATCACATCATTTGACTTATTTTAGGATTTGTTTGTAGGACTGTAGTTGAGATCGAAGTGTGATTTTAAACATCAACGATCTCTACTTCCATTAGTACCACTCATTTTTTTCAATGGAGAGATCAAAGACACTTTGATACGCAACTTTCTCAATATAGTAATCGGGTGTTTAAGTCTTATCAGAAATACAGTTGTTGTTCAAGC
>JACONP010000129.1:0-19789 GCA_016624345.1 Platycodon grandiflorus
AATAGCAACCCGAATCTCCTACTCATGAATGGCTGGTGGATTGATTGGCGTGTCGTAACAAGTCCTCAATTGGCTATCTATGGACACTCGATACCTCCTCGTCAAGCCATAGATAATTATTGTGTTATCCGAATTAATAGGATCGGCTCTCGATCTTACCCTATAATTCTAAATCATCTAACGGGTAGCTAATCCATCAAAAGCATTAAGAGCACAATAAAATACCAAGAATATGGGTAATAGGGTAGAGAAATAATCTCTCTATTTTTCTACAAGGCATGCCGTAACGACATCGAAAGTGGTTAAAACCCTAATTTCCTACCTCTTGGAGTGATCGCTCACAAAACAAGTACTCCCATGGCTATCTGTGTTTTCCAGCACCAACTATTAATTTGTTCGTCCGAAATGCAAAGTAGCTCTCATGATCCAAACATTTCTCAAATCATTTAATTAATGGCCAATTAATTTAAAAGCATTAAGCCCACAAATTAATAACCTAGCATGTATACTAAATAGAGAGATATAAAATTAAATCACTACAACAACATAGAAAAATAATTGCATTTCAAAAATCATTTAAGCACAAACCAATTTACAATTACAAATTCATTCTAGAAAATATCTAAAATATAAATTGGAAGAATTTAACCGCAAAGTCGCGAACAATGTCGAGATCCGGGTTGAAATCATTTGTAGAAGCTTCGTTAGCCCTTGATTTGAAGCTCCAAACCTTCAATGGTGATCAATCAATGGAGGAAGGAGAAAATGGGGAGAGAGAGAGCTGCCCTGGGGGCTGCTCCAACAGACTCTTTTCATTGGGCTGCCTTAGAGATATTTAAATGAAGATAGAAGAGTATCAGGAATGCAAAAACAATTAATTAAAAGCTTTAGGGGCTAAAGAGCAGAGGGAATTCTTTGGGGCGGAATGGAACATTGTCGATCCGTGGAGATGGTCGATGGATGGGGTCGTGGGTGGATCGCGGTTGGTGATGTTGTTGTGAGGATGTGAGATGAAATGGGCTGGTTGCCGGTGGGCGAACCGCTTCGGATCAGATCCAAGAAGCTGAGTCAAGGCTTATTGGCGTGGGCGACGTGGCAAAGACAACAGGCCGCCACCGCATTAATGAAAGGTTTCAACATTTGCTCCTAGCCTTCTTCAGATTGTCTCAAGTCCTTCCTCCGTGCTTCTCATTTAAGTCCTCTGTTAGCTCTGTTAGCCCACCGTTAGCTCATTTTGCCTTGCAACACTTGACGGACTTTGACGGATTACTTGCACTCAACCTTGAAGCCCAAAATTGCCTAAAACCTTGTGCTAAAATCCTTGAAAACTCATAAATACCTTGAAACCTACAATGAAGCACAAATACACAAATAATAATATTTCCAAGAATATTTAACTCAAAAATAGCACAAAATAAAAGGAAATAAAGGGGAAAATTCGTAAAATCTTGAGCTCATCACACCCCCAAACTTAAGCTTTGATCGTCCCGAGCAAAGAAATAAAACATTTAAAATGAGCTCAAGGACTTAACATTGGAACATGGCACTTGCTCAAGATCATATGCACATTACCATGATGGACATCAAATCCAAGATTATAAACATGCATAATTGAGGTACAATGTGATTTTAAATGCTAGCTAGCTTGTTTCCTCAAACATTTTACCACGATTCAAAACATATGCCCATCAAAAATAGCTTAGCTCTAGCAAGGATTGAACGGACAATGAAATATCACGCATGAGCAATCAAACCGAAAGAGTTTTATGCTTCACAAGGCAAGGACTCGCATGACATGACAATATCAATAGAACTTTATAAAGCTTGTAATGTTGGCCAAGGTTTTGGGCTACAAATGAAGGATAAGATAACAAGTCAAGAGAGCGAAGAATTTGAAGTCTTCACACAATGAATTGCTTCATGAAATCACAACTCTTCAAATAACCACCACCTCACTTCAATAACCCCTTACTTGTCTCCACCATAGACCTTGATGACTGAACTAAAGAAGAAGATTCATTCACTTCCGACCATAGCCTTAATGTAATTGAAGAAATGCTCAATTTTATTTTAATTCTCAATATTTTGTATCAAAACGAGACCAAGATGGAAAGATGGTGTTATAACTCAATCCCCCACCCTCTCTCTCTCTCTCTCTCCTCTGTCTTGGCAACAAACTTCATGATTGGTGGATCAAGAATAACAAGGCCAAAATTGAAGATTTTATTGCGTCGTCCGATTGTTGTGGAATTCGATGCCGAAATGAAAATTAAATTGAAGCGAAAGGGTTCAATGTCAACCATTGGAGGTGGTGCCAAATAATATAAACAAAACCTATCACATTGGAGAAGAAAGAGGCGGAAAGGCGTCGACTTTTACTTTGTGGCCGCCGTTGTTTCTTCTTTCCAAACCCGGATCTGAAATCGCTGATGAAAATAGATTGAGAAGAGAGTGACATGGGCGATTTGAAGAGATCGAGCTTCAACCCCGGACCTAAGCCAATCACAAATTGATGAAATCCAATTAAACACTAAAGCATCATGGGAGCCACGTGCATCGTTGGGACTTCGGGTTTGTGATGAGGAAGCGACTTGTTAGATAAGACATATGTAGGTACGAGAGAGAGAGATAGTGGCGGTTCCTCATGCCAAACATAAAAGAGAGAGAGAGAGAGAGAGAGAGAGGGAGGGAGGGAGAGAAGAGAGAGGAGAGACTATTATAAGAGAAATTAAAAATTCACTCACACCATTATTGTCCACGGATCCGGTCATCAAGGAATAAGGGTAATTTGGTCTTTTTGAGTTAAAATTTAACCTGTTTTTAACTTCCATCGGATGAGGGACTAACCATGAGCTTAAATGTTCAGTTTAAGTGCCACAGGAAACATCATAGTATTAGAACCTAATTAGGAAAATATTGCAAGTTCAGGGGACCAAATTGTATATTAATCCTATTATCAATGAATGCCTTAAGTTTGCCCTTATGCCACATTCTTGGACACGCTACGCTAGAAGTGTTCGGATATTATTCTATAAGTGTTGGCTGAACATTTATTTACGGTGTTCGACTAGGTCAAACACAATGTTACCCAGCATTGGTGCTTTGAAAATGACAAAGAAGTACCGAAATTTAAGTCTACAGTGAGAATGTTAGATTGTTGTCTTCCTTTTCTTCCTCTTTTTCTTTCTTGCTTTAGAGAGGATAAAGTTGTTTATTGCATTTTGGAGGTGCAAGAACACGGTTTGTTCTTTGCCTTTAGCTTTGGGTTTGGAGTGGGGTGTCTAAGTAAAGAGGGGTGTATTTAGAAAGTGATATTGCTTCTTAAAAATATTTTATGAGGGTAAATTAGGAAAATAAGAATCGTATATTTAATAGTGAGGAGATTTAAAATCTAGAAGAGTGGTGTTTTTAAAAATATGTATATTTAGAGGAAATAAGAATGTTAATAAAAGCAAAAATAGCTTCTTCCTAACATTATTTATGTACAATATTATCTATATTACTTGTTTGGTAATTTTTTTAATCAAGGATAAAAATATCTAAATTAAATGGATAACCCCCCTGAGAGCATCCACAATGCTCAATTCTTAAGCAATTCTTGAGCAAGACAAGAATGGCTCCCCATTGGTAGCAATTCTTCAAAAGCCATTTCCGGGAGAAATTCACGCATAGGGTGGAATAAGAATGAGAGAGAAATTAGGAAGCCAGCCGCGAGAAAGGAAGTGAGTCGCACACCGTGCAAGAACTTGGCGCGTGTGCCTCATCGAAGGGAAAGAGCGTGTAAGGAGCTAATGGCATGCCCCACTCTTGTCGGCTACACTTGTTTTTTGTAAAATCCGCAGGTTGCCTCACTTTTGTTGAATTGTTTTTTCAAAACAATCATTTCAACTTGTTTTTTCCCTTTTTTAAAATTTTTTGTTGTTCTACGTATTGTTTTGACTTATGTAATTGTTTGAATTGTATTACCGTTGCTTCCTACTTTTAAAAACATTTGATTTTTTTTTGTTTTCTTCAAAATGACGTCTACTTTCTATTTTTTTAACAACATAACTTTTAAAAGAAAATTTGCGCCTTTTAAAACGGATGTATTTTTATTTTTTTAAAAGCAACCTTGTATCCGTTAAAAACGGATATATATTTTTTATTATAAATATATTCTCCAATCTCCGTTCATTTCACTTCTAAAAATATTATCTTTCTATAATTCTAATTTTTTTCTCTCATCAATTTATATATCCTCACTTCTTCAATTTTGTCCAAAATGGATGAAAACTCGTAATTATTTTAAAATTTATTGAATTCTTCAAATGTTGAAGGAAATCAAAATTCTCGCCTTCCGATAATGCTCAATATTCTCGTTTTCCTCTATCCCCAATACCCACCAAATTTTCTCAACTATCCAAATTTTCCCAATTATCCAAATTTTGGAAATTTTCAAGGTGCACAAAATTTCCAAAATTTTCAAGCTTCTCCAAATATTGAAAATTCTTGGAGTAACATGTTAGATTATTATCAGTCTATGAATGGTCTAACAGCATGAACACGTCATAGATAATCACGGAACGGGAATCATACCTCCACCATTGCTATGCGAATCGGCTTCGATCGACCCGCGCACCGAATACACCTTTGGGTTTCTAAACCTTAACTCTTCCTATGGTGATGGTAATGTATTTCTGAAGGTGAGAGTAGGTTTGGTGACCCAAGATGAAGAGCATTGTATCCTATTTATAGCTCTTTGTCCATCACAAAGTTCACGGACACAATATTTGATTGAGAGAAATTCTCTCTTGATTGAGAGGAATTCTCTCAATTTTGGCTGAATGTACATAGAAATGGACCACATTCAAAATCAATTTCCTATATACAAAAAAGGAAAGGATTTCAATGAAATCAAATTCCCAAAATCAAGAACGGGAATATTGAATATCCCTATAGTTACGGGATCCTTACGGAAATCCTTACATTCTCCCACTTGGTCCATTTAACCCCAACATGTCAAAAATTAATATATGAATCATGGCGATAGGTCCTCTTGTGGCGAGTATTATCTTCCATGTATTACAATATATTAAGCTTCTCACTAGCTCTTAACTTATGAATAAACTATATGTTTATTATGGGTCCATAAATGATGTTTTCTCAAATAAAGTGTGCACAAAACCATATGAGAAAAATCAATCATCATAAGAGTTTCATTGAAATAGCGCATTTACAATGAAATATCACATTATGGAACCAAGTCCCATTCTTTCTACATGATCCTTAAACCCCTTTGGTGGCATGCCTTTAGTCAAAGGATCGGCAATCATCATTCGATGCTAACGTGCTCAATGACCACTTTATTTTCCTTAACACGCTCTCTAATGGCTAAGTACTTAATGTCGATATGCTTACTTGACTACCACTTTTGTTGTTCTTAGCCATAAAATAGCAGCTGAGTTGTCACAATACAATTTCAATGGCTTAGAACCTGAATCAATGATTCTAAGCCGGACATGAAACTCTTCAACCATACACCGTGAGGTAGCCTCAAAACACGACGAACTTCGGCCTCCATGGTGGAAGTAGCGGCCAAGGACCGCTTCACGCTTCCAAGATATAGCTCCACGGCTAACATGAAAACATACGCGGATGTTGATTTGAGAGTCAACACACCAAATCAATCGGAGTAGCCAATCACCTCCAAATTATCGGTCCGTCTATACGTGAGCATGTAACCCTTCGCTCCTTGAAGGTATCTCATGACCTTCTTTGCAGCTCTCCAAAGGTCAATTCACGGGTTACTCGATATCTCCCAAGCATCCCAACAACAATGCAATGTCGTCCGGTGCAAACCCGAGCATACATAAGGCTTCCAACAACAAGCATATGGAATGTCTTTCATTCGCTCCCTTCGAGCTCATTCTTGGGGCACGGTCCAAAGCTAAACTTGTCACCCTTCACAATGGGTGCTATACTAGGTGAACAATCTTCATCCGAAATCTCTCTAAAACTTTGTTGATATAGGTCTCTTGAGACAAACCTAATATGCCTTGAGATCTGTCTATAGATCTTAATGCCAATGACATAAGATGCCTCTCCCATATCCTTCATATCAAAGTTTTTCGAGAGAAATTGTTTCACATCGTATAGCAATCCTTTATCATTGGTTGCAAGCAAAATATCATCCACATATAACACAAGGAAACAAATCTTGCTCCCACTAACCTTGAGGTATATGCATTGATCCATAGCGTTCTCTTCAAATTCAAATGAAGTGATGGCGTTATGGAATTTTCTATACCATTGGCGGAAGCTTGTTTCATCCATATATAGATTTATTAAGCTTACATACCAAATGCTCACCACTATTAGAGGAGAATCCTTCAGTTGTTTCATATAAACCTCTTCCTCTAGATCACCATTAAGGAAAGCCGTCTTCACGTCCATTTGATGTAGCTCTAAATCAAAATGGGCTACCAATGCCATAATTACTCGAAGGGAATCTTTCTTAGATACGGGAAAAGGTTTCCGTGTAATCGATTCCTTCTCTTTGTGAGAATCCTTTGGCAACAAGTCTTGCCTTATGTCTCGATGTTGCCTTGTGAGTCTTTCTTTGTTTTGAAGACCCATTTACATCCAATGGCTTTTACACCATTTGGCAATTCGACGAGATCCCGGACTTTGTTAGTTGCCATAGATTCCATCTCATCTTTCATGGCATTGTACCATAAGCTTGAATCGTTAGAACTTATGGCTTGTGAAAACGCTTCAGATCATTTTCGCTCCAATATTGTAGTCACACTTGTAGATACCCACATAGTCACTAGGAATTGCGACCTCCTTACCCTCGTAGATCTTCTTAAAGCCGGATCAACATTATCCGAGGAGCGGATCATGTTGTTCAGCGAGTTCAACATTTTCATGTATTTGTTGAACTTCATCTACCATTGGATTAGGATCATCTTGTGGTGCTTCTTGAACTGGTTCTTCAACACGTGTTTGTTCTTGAGGAGTGTTAACAATAATGACCGGTTCATAACTTGAAGTGGTACGTTGAGCATCGAATGATCTTTCCTTTGATCAATGTCCAAGGATCGACGCTCCCACTAATCAAGTCATTCTCAAGAAATTTTGCATTTCTTGATTCCACAAATCTAGTGCTATGAGATGGACAATAAAATCTATATCCCTTAGACCTTTCGATATCAACAAAATATCCACTTATGGTCCTCGGTCCAACTTCTTTTCTTGTGGATTATATATTCTCACTTCGACGGACATCCCCAAACACGCATACATGTTGTAACCGGGTTTCCAACCTTTGAATATCTCAAAAGGCGTTTTGGACGGCCTTGGTTGGAACTTCGGTTTAATATGTACGTAGCGTCTTAAGTGCTTCGCTCCACAAGGATCGAGGAAGTTTGGAGCTTTCAATCATGCCGCACCATGTCCAATAGTGTTCGATTTCTTCTTTCGGCTACTCCATTTTGTTGTGGAGTACCGCATGGTATATTCGGAACTATACCATTCTCTCGAAGAAATCTCGCAAATGGACCGTGCTTGTCCATTCAGTATATCTACCATAGTACTCTCCACCTCTATCGATCTCACGATCTTAATTTGCTTGCGCATTGTTTCTCTACGCTTTAAATACCTTAAAAGCATCAAGTGCTTCATTCTTATTGTTAGCGGTAGAGATACATATATCGAGTAATCATCTATGAATGAGACAAAGTACTTGTCACAAGTATGCATCCATGTACGGACTACAAATATACGTATGTATGATTTCCAATAAATCGAGCTTCTTGACACCCTTTTTGGCTTATTTGACATGTCATCTTACCCTTAATGCAGCTATACACGCCTCAAAGTCGTAAAGTCTAAAGTACTAAGTACTCCATCACTTACCAACTTTTTAATTCTATTAATGGAGATATGTCCCAATCTCAGTGCCACAACATAGAAGAATAGTCATTCATAACACATCTTTTGGTACCAATATGAGCGTCGCATAGATGAGTGGTCATCATCATTTTTCAAATTTAAGTTAAAAGACCATTAGACAAAATACCATTTCCAATAACATTAGATTTGAAAATTAAATCAAAACCATTTTAGAAAAGTTAAAGGAATAACCATCCGATACAAGTCTAGAAGCGGAAATTAAATTCCTAGAAAACGGGAATAAAAAAGTCTTTTCAAACTTAAATGAAAACCACTACTTAAAACTAAATTGCGCGTTCCAACGGCCTCTACACATGAAGGCATCGATTTCCTGAATAGCCGCCGCATTCATTTCCCATCGGTTTCCGCAGGTTTTGCAATCCCCGCATGAAGTGGTAATGTGGTTGTAGAGCGAATCGATCCACCATGTATTATGATTTACAATAGTCATATTGGATTCATAACAAACAAAGGAAAGTTGAGTACCTTTCTTATCAAGCCAATTCTTGAACTTAGAACACTCCTTCTTAATGTGCCCTTCCTTTTGCAAAAGAAGCACACGGGTTCCTTCTTAATGTCCTTGTTGTAAGGGATTTTTCCCTTTCCCTTGTCCTTGGCTTGACCATTCTTCTTGTTCTTTCCAATCGTAGTAAAATTCACACTCTCCTTTCCTTAGCCTCCATAAGCGACCGCCTCTTCACCGAACACACATGGTCATCAATTCATTGATTGTCCATTTATCCTATGTGTGTTATAGGATATCTTGAATGGGCCATACCGTGAGGTAAGGTGGAAAGAGCGTAATGAACCAAGAAGACTTCCGACATCTCAACCTCTAATGCTTTTAGCTGAGCCGCTATATCCCTCATGCGCATGATATGATCACACACCCTTAATGCTATCGAGCCTTAGGGATGTAAACTCCATGATCGTGGTGCTTGCCATTGCCTTATCTCAAGTGGCAACCGATCATCAACTGACCTTTAGTAATTCTGAACCTTCTTGATATGCTCGATGAACCCCTTATGCCACTGAGATCTTAGTCTTTATGAAACTCACACGAGACGATTAGATCGGTCCCATTTTTCATAAAGATCAACAAAGATCCCAAGGCCGGTTTCAATAATGAAGGGGTTCATTCTTCCTTATGGCATAGTCAAGGTCCAACCATCCTAAATGAAGGAGAACTCTTTCCTTCCACACTTTGTAGTTATCCCCTTTGAGCTCGAACATCACATCTCATATCGGTAATCAACAGATTGAATAGCTGCAAATTAATTGTAAATGCTTAATATTGAGGCTAGTGAAATATAGCATGATCTACCAA
Organism: Platycodon grandiflorus; assembly: GCA_016624345.1. Taxonomy (NCBI): domain Eukaryota; kingdom Viridiplantae; phylum Streptophyta; class Magnoliopsida; order Asterales; family Campanulaceae; genus Platycodon; species Platycodon grandiflorus. Next base: position 9,260 of record JACONP010000129.1, read on the forward strand.
TGTAAAACATGCGAAACATGAACCTAGTGACATAAAACTTGCTGGGCTAAAGTTTTAATTCAATTAGATTCATTTAACTTTATGATAAAACCATCAAACTATGTTCCCTTTTCTAATCTGGGTAAATTAGAAAATATAGTTTAACATTTTATCCTAATTAATCATACATAATATAATAAAAATTCCTGTGGGATAAAATCTATTACATAAAGTATGATTAATTACATTAATGTTCATTTAAAATTTGTGATCCAATCATACAATATTAATTAATTAAAGATGCTGTGGCTACTCTCTAATTAATTAACTCTATATAGATCACATAAATATTAACGAATTTTAAAGCTCGATTATTACATAAATCCAACAATATTTTATAAAGTTAGTTTCAAAATGCACTTGTATTATTTAACCTTAGATGGCATAAACAAACAAAATTAATTGTAAAAGCCAAATAGTACAAGTACACATATAAATTGCACAATTATTAAACAAATATATAATTATTAAACAAATATGTATGTACAGAAAATTCTCAAAATATACATACAATAATAATTTAAGCATACAATTAATAATTCTCAAATAGCATTAATAAGCGTTAAAGTAATGCCAATTTAGAAAATTAACACTGATTAAATCCTAATAAAGTGTATAAAGAATTTCATATCAAGAAATATCAAATTATTTCAAACCGTATCAACTTCAAGAATCGGTATAAGTTGGTACATAGAATTCAAAAGGCATACACTCACATCCTCTTATCGCCTATGCGGAGGAGGGAATCAAATCCCTCATTCATTGTACTCTTGCTACAGTAGAAAGGTCAATAAAAATCAAGGGCAAATTGTAAAAATTAAAAACAATTATGTTTGACTTATTGAGGATAGGCCAAGCAATAGACGAATATTCCCTTTCCATACACATATACACAGAGGATAATAACCATTTTATAAACAAATGAATTATAAACATTGTCATCAACCTTCACCGGTCTATTTCAACCCAATTTACGACCCGGTATCTCATGATTCCGATTACCAAATTCAACATACTATATATCAAAATTCTTAGAATGTGATTTCCCAATGATTTGTCATTAAACATTTCGTAAAAATTTTCTTTAACAAAAATTGATGAAATCACAAGAAGCTTTTCAAAACAGAGCAAGGCGGAGTAAAGACGGCTCGATACCAAATGTTAGATTATTATCGGTCCTATGAATGGTCTAACGGCATGAACACGTCATAGATAATCGCGGAAGCTACGGGAATCATACCTCCGACCATTGCTATGCGAATCGGCCGATCAAGACCGAATACACCTTTGGGTTTCTAAACCTTAACTCTTCCTATGGTGATGGTAATGTATTTCAAGGTGAGAGTAGGTTTGGTGACCCAAGATGAAGAGCATTGTATCCTATTTATAGCTCTTTGTCCATCACAAAGTTCACGGACACAATATTTGATTGAGAGAAATTCTCTCTTGATTGAGAGGAATTCTCTCAATTTTGGGCTGAACATGTACATAGAAATGGACCACATTCAAAATCAATTTCCTATATACAAAAAAAGGAAAGGATTTCAATGAAATCAAATTCCCAAAATCAAGAACGGGAATATTGAATATCCCTATAGTTACGGGATCCTTACGGGAAATCCTTACATAACATTCCTCGTGTTCCCAATTACATGGCTCCCAATGAATATTGGCAGCCTATAGGAAACCAATATTTCATGCAAGGCCCTCCTCGTGCATTTTCTCCATATGGTATGTCGTCAAATGAATCAAGAAGAGCAAGTTTAAATACATTTGCATCGCATAAGGAACCGTAACGCCATCATCCATTCCGAGGCGCAATGAGACGCCAATCGGCTTATAAACAAATGATCCGAGATACCGGATAAAGGTAAGTCAAAACGGTGCAACCGAAAATAGAAGAAGACATGGCTCTTACAACCGCAATCTTGACTATTGGCCAAGATCCATTGGTAGGTAACAACCAGAAGAGTGAATCCTACTGGATGCGTATTATAGATTATTACAACGAACATCGCCCAAATGGATCATCGTAAGAGATGTTTAGAAGGTAAGACCACGCACAAGAGGGATTCGATCCGTCAGATCACTTCAATGCAATCTACAATAAACTATTGGAAAGCCATCGAAGCTTAGAGAGCGATGCAGATTTATCAAAATAAATACAAACAATATCGAGACGAAAATCAAGGTAAGCCATTTATGTTTGAACATGTGTGGAATATGGTGAAAGAAACCAGCTTTTCTCCACAATCGACATTCTTCACATTGGCAAGAAGGCTAGCACATCCGGTCCGGGGACACACCACTACTAGTGTGGATGCCGAGGAAACAACTAATCGCACTCGCCCAATTGGACAAAAGGCTGCCAAAAGAAGGGAAAAGGCAAATCCTCAACACGAAAGAGGAGTTAGACTTAAAACATACTAATCTTTCTCTCAAGATGGATGAATACAATGAAATTAAGAAAATCGGGCGAAGCCAAGAAGATCGAGCCAATGCTAAAGCGAAGCCAAGCTCCACCAAACATTCATTGAAGATATCAAATTTTGCACAATGGATACAAGTGGAATGAATCCATAAGCGTGTCTTACATGAACGTGCATGTGATGTCCTTAAGGAGAAGTGGAGAAACTTGGGGTATCCAATATAGTTCAAATTTGTGTTGTTTTATGTATTGCTTGACTTATGTAATTTTAATTTTCACGCTTTTATGTAATTTTGACTTATTTCAAATTTATGTTGTATTATGTAATTTTCGACTTATGTAATTTTAATATTTTATGTAATTTTCGTAATTATGGGCTCGTTACGGTGACAACTAGTGACGGATCTTAATTAAAATTATAAACAATTAATAGAAAAATAACAAATATTTGAATATCCGAGACGCAATTCTTAGAGGGGTGAAGAGGGTATGCCATCATTACTCTTCATGTCTCCCACTTTTAAAAAAACTTTTCTTTTTGAATTGTGGTGACCGTTGCGATTTTTGGCCTTATTCAAAATTTGACCGTTTCAGCTTTTTAAGTAACTAAAATCACCCAAGAAACTTTTAAAGTAATCTTTACTTTTTGTAAAAAGTATCCGTTTAAAAGCGGATATATTTATTTTCATTATAAATACAATCTTTAATCTCCTATTTTTTATCTCCTCAATTTATATATCCTCACTTCTTCAATTTTTATCTCTTAATTTTATCTTACCACAAAATGTCTTCCACTACCCCTACAAGATAGTGATGCATTAGCCAACTCCGATGAAGGTAACATTTCGTCGGTGAAGAAATGATGCGGCACTACTTCAACACCACAAAGAGTTGATTGAAGTGGCGAAAACCAACATTGACGAAGGCAAAGGAGAATAAGGTACCTTAATCGAATCGTGAACTCTGACACACTCAACATGTCAATGATTACTTCTCAACTCCACTATTGTATCCCGATAACATATTCCGCGACGCCTCAGAATGCGTAGAAACTTATTCCTTCGAATAGTTCATGCATTGGAAAATCATTCACAATATTTTCAATTAAGGTTCGATGCAACAAGAAGAAGAGGTCACCACTTCAAAAATGCACGGCGGCTATCCGTTAATTGGCTTATGGAGATCCGGCCGACCATCTCGAGCAGTACCTCCGATTGGGTGAAACAAGCGCCATCGATTGCATGTTCAACTTTTGTCGATGTGTTGTTGAATTGTTTGGAACTCAATACTTGAGAAAACCAAATACTATTAATACACAACGTCTTCTTGAAATGCATGAGCGAAAACACGGCTTCCCGGTATGTAAAGAAGTCTTGATTGTATGCATTGGGAATGAAAAATCGTCTAGTTGCTTGGCAAGGCCAATTTACAAGACGCCATGGGAAGCCAACAATTGTTCTTGAAGCGATTCGTCTGATTTGTGGATATGACATGCATTTTTAGGGTCGCAGGTTCTCGTAATGATCTTAATGTGTTGTATGCGAATCACCCTTATTCAATAATGTACTACAAGGAAATGCACCACCGTTAATTTTGAAGTTAATGGCACACAATATACAAAAGGATACTACCTAAGGATGGAATTTATCCAAATTGGGCTATTGTCAAGAGATTTTCGAGTTCGGCGGATGCTAAGAGAAAGAAATTCAAGGAAAGACAAGAGGCGTAAGAAAAGATGAGGAACGAGCTTTTGGAGTGCTCTAATCAAGATGGGCCATTATAAAAGGTCCCGCTCGATTTTGGTATAGAGATAACTTGAAAGAAATAATGCTACCAAGCATTATTCTACACAACATGATTGTCAAAGATGAGGGTGATCGAGTTCAATTGACATGATGATACCGAGATGCCCCTACACAAGTCAACCGTGGATCAACCCAAGGGTTTCAAGAATATCTGGGGATGAATAACGAGCTACGTGATAGCAATCGAAATCATGAAGTTGAGCCGACTTGGTTGGTATTTTAAGAAGTGTTTGTTTGTTAGAAGTATTTGTTGTTTATATGAAGTATTTGTGTAATATATAATATTTTAATAAAAATTATAAATTAATTTCTTTGTTTAAAAAGTATTTGTATAATATATTAATTAAAATGACAAATGGATTAATTTATTTAAAAATATTAATTAAAATTATAAATGAATTTATTTATTTATAAATTAATTTGTTTGAAAAGTGTAAAAATAAAAATTAGTTTAAATAAAGTGGATGATTTGGTAGTGGGACCCATGTAAGAATGAAGGAAGAATGAAAACTATTGGGAGGATAAATTCTTAAAGAGAAAAATTCTTTAAATTGGGAGGTGACAGTGGGACCCAACTAAAAATTTGGTAAGAATTAGTAACCTTTGGAGATGCTCACTACAAAAAAAATGACTTTTTGGAGCGCTGATATTCCGTCCCTAAAAGTGCGATCTGCCGTCCCTAATAGTATTTAGGGCGGCAATTAGGACGCAAAAGGGCCGAATTAACTGGTGCTAAATGTTTTAGGGGCGGAAGCTCCGTCCCAAAAACTTTAGGGACGGCAATTTCCGACCCTAAAGTGTGCTCATTCTTGGCGGGAAAAGCTTTTGGGCGGTAATTGCCGACCTAATAGTGCGCTCATTCTTGACGGAAAACAAAAGGGCGGCCTTTTTCCGTCCCTAAATGTTTTGCGCCAAAAACAACATGGGCGTTAAATGTTTTAGGGGACGAAAGTATCCGTCCCAAATGTTTTTAGGGCGGTGGTTTGCCGACCCTAATAGTATACATGAACTAACTCATTTTTGGCGGGAAAGCAAAAAGGACGGACTTTTTCCGTCCTAAATGTTTTGGCCTTTTTCCGTCCTAAATGTTTTGGCCCCAAAAAAATTGGCTGGAAAAAACAAAAAATATTGGCAGGTAGTGATGCAATTTTTTATATTGGTATATATATTCTTGTTTAATTTATTTACCCATTAAGATTTCAAACCATTCAATTGGTAATGCATGCTATATACAATGATATATCAACAAAAAAAATTATATAATAAACTACATCAATTTGAAATTGATTGTTAATAAAAGATCCCAAACTTTATCTACCAAACCTACAAACGATTTTTTGAAATATAAAATATCGTCTTTAGTTTAAATTCGAACTAGTAGATCCAAATAAAAACAAAACCAAAACAAAGACTTGATGTTAACTTTTGACCATCATGCTCGTGTTGAACGCCTTTTGTGTTAAACTTCTTCTCGCTATTCCCAAAAGCAACCTGAAAAATAAATGAAATAAAACAATCAATTGAAGAAGCCCATGGAGTTTGATGCAAAATAGCCTCATATATTCAACTAGCAAGACAAGTTTCACAAAGTACTCCATTTGAACTCAAACTTTGGCTCTCAATGGCACCTTGAACGTAATTGTCTTATCCCATATTGTAACTATTCAAAGCACCAAGAACCATGTGATCCAAGACCCCCCGCTATAAATCCTATGATTCTAGTACTTATAGCAATGCACTTATGTCATGTTCACTCAATTTTCAAGCAAGAAATCATGTATCTAGGAGAAAATCTTACAATCTATGTCTCATGTAAGGTATATAAGCAACTTTTAATAAATTTAAACTTTCTTTTAGTATATGTTTTCTCTAATGAGTACTAGAAAGCAAAACTAGGGTAAATTTTAGTTGGAATCAAAATGCTAATTTACATAAGATTATCAACCTAAGAATGCTAATTTACATAAGATTATAAACCATAGATCACTTTGTGCAATCGTTTCAACATCGTTTAAACAATGAAAGCATCGATTAGGTGCAGTCCTTAAGCAAGAATGCATATGTTTGAATAAAAACTAATGCAAAGTTACATAGAAATTGAAGAGTAATACGCCAAAAATTGAATATCAAAGCGGCGGTCTTAGATTCATCAATAAACCTTACTTGGCCATGTTAGTCATCTCTCGAACTACACAAGCCAATTGACATAAGCTTCAAAACAACTTCTCACGGGCTCCCAAAATAAATTAATTTACTCTTTACAAAGACTAGAAAAATCATCATCAGTATCTTACTATTCATGCACACATAGTAGTCTCTCACATTCAACTACTTATATTCATAGAGGCATTAAAGGAGGAAGAGAAGTACCTCTAGTTTATCTTCCTTGGCTCTATGATTTTTCGGGAGCAAACGAAATCTTCGAGTTAATCGAATACATTCTTGAACACTTTCGGAGAAACAAAATCCACCACTTTAATGCAGGCAATAACAAACATGAAATAGATTTAGTTGATTAAATTTGAAAGGGTGAATGCTCAATCTATAAGAAGACCAAAGCGAGATGGGAAGAGAGCACATCCGTGTGAGTGTGTGTATATCTCAAGCAAATGTCCGGAATTCTCTCAAGAAAAAGACCACAATTCAAACACCAAGGATGAGTGTGTGTATATCCATTCTTTGTGTGTGAGTGTGTGTGTATGTGCGTATGCTGCTTTGTGTGAGTGTGTGTATATTCATTCTTTGCATGTTTGTGGGTGTGTGTTTGTAATTAGATAATGATTTAAAGGATCTAAAATAGGCTATTCTTTATTTGCTGCTACTAGGTTCTATAATGGCAACTTCAAAACACATCCGGATCGATTCTGATCATATTTGGCAAGTTCGGATGGTGGAGGTGGCCTTGTACTTACTTTTCCATGAAAGTCGCTCTTTGATTCCTCCACCTATGGCGTTGTGGTAAAATCTCGATGACCCCAATAGCACCACTTACCACCGTTACTTAGCTTTATTGCTTGGTGATCCTTGTTGCGGCAAGGACGGGCAAATTCTCCCTTTGTACTCGAACCCGATAAGTTAGCATATGCAGAGTCACTAATTGTCCACGGTAGGGCTGCTTTCATTTGGAACAACTGTTTGCTCGATATATCATAAGTAGATACCCCTTCCTCCCATAATTCTTTCAACTCCTCAATCCCGATTGGTGAAGATAAACATCAATCGGATCTAACGGTCCTTTGGGTCCATCAACAAGCCGCAACAATATTATATTCGATTCTTTCATGCATAACCATGGCGGCAAGTTATATGGTATCACAACAATAGGCCAAGTACTATGGCGCGCTCATATTTGCATGAGGTTGAAGCCATCGATTCTAATACAAGCCTAACATTTGACTATCAATTGCAAAAGAAGGATTCATTTGATCAAAAATTTCCAAGCGAGGAGAATCTGCAGGATGCCTCATTAAACCATCATTATCGTTCTTGAATGCCATTTCATAAGTTGGCCGTATGGGAGCACCAAAAGAGTCTCGCAATCTTGGCTTTAAGGCCAATACCTCACTTGTTTTTCGCTACTTTCTTACCGAGTTCACCCTCAATGCACAGCTTGTGCCACGACTTAAAGAAGCGCTTTTATACCTAGATGCACCACAAATTTCACAATGTTCTAGGTGTATGCGATATCATTCGAAATAGCATACAACCTGTTAGGACATGATCCCACGTTTCATACTTGAACCCCAAGTCCGAAGTTAGCTTATTAACTTGATAGTAAGATTTTGGGGATCTTTGCGGTAGGGGAATATCTTTCTTAAAAACTTCAATGATTGGATGGACTTATTTGTCCAATTGTTGGTGCTGCTTTAGATTCAAGAGTTCAACGGCAAATGAAAGCTCTTAACACCTATAGGACAATTTTCATAGAGCTCTGCTCGCTTCTCTTTTAGGCAGATAAAATTTAGCCATTTTCATTGGACCTCATGGCATCTTCAAAGGCAACGTCATCATTTTTCTCGATGTATTATTGCTTGGTTGGTCATTGATAGTGGAATCCCCATTCCCTCTTGCACCAAAGAGACCATATATTAGTCATATCAACCTCAATTGTTGTATCATCCACTATCATGTCATCCCTCAAGTATTTATATTTTGATTCAAGCCACTCACTAGTTCTCCCCATGATGGTCCCAAAACATACTTCCTATCAAAGCCATGCATCTCTATGGATCTTTACCATTGGTAGGTTGCGGTAGTACCGGTTTAGACATTTACTACACGCAATAGATCTCATGCATAGATATCTTTTCCCTAAACGCAAACGTTAGAAAACCTTGACTCCATGCATTGTAGACCTTTGAACTCCTATTTCGTAATTCAATCCAACTCTGTCCATAATTACTTTTTATCCTTTGCCATGACAAAAATAAAATCAAATACTAATTTTCAGCTAAAATAGACAAGTTTTGGCTTAAATTTCAACTTCATTAACTACCAATTTTCAGCTCCTATTAACTACGTGTTTTGGAAAATAAAGCCCAATTTTCGAAATAACTTTGCCTTTTTATTTTTTTTTTGGACTAACATTTGGGCCAAAATATAATCCACTTTTTTTGTATCGCAGACAAGTTCAATCGAATTGAGCGTGTTTGTGAACAAGCTGATGAAGTGTATTAGAAATCTTTGCAGGCGGTCTTTGCACTCGCTATCGGAACAATTAGATATCTTCGTGGTGCTTAAAAAAAGGATGCAACAACAAACCAAATATGCTAAAGATTAAATTCTCAACACACACACACACACACACACACCACCAAGACACATACACACACACACAGCCCACACACACATCACACACATCAAGACTGCAGACACACACACAAAGACACATACACACACACACAAGTGACCACACACCACAAGACACACACCAAAGACACACACACACACACACACCAAAGACACATACACACACAGGCATTATATACATCTATACGCCCAAAAGTATCGATTATCGTTTAATCTATCACCAAGACAAGCAAAATTACAACACCGCGACCTAGTAAGCTCAAATAACTACTACGGAATCAAGAGTTGAAAGTAAAATCATACATCAATTCCTAGCAAGACGTGAAAATCTACAAACACAAACAAATCCACTTTAGGATAATCGATCAAATTACAAATCACAGAATTCATACTCAAATGTACTTGCCGCTTAATTAGCACATAAATTTAACGAGAAAACAAACATGAATTCACCGTTAAAACAGTTCTTGGGTAGTTCTTTATTGTGAAATTCATTTCGGGTAGTTCTTTTAAGCTTTTAAATGGTTATTTAAGTTTGAATTATCAGAATGATACAACCTTGCTATAGCAGTTCCTCGCTTGAAGCTTAATTTATTGTGAAATTCATTTCGGTAGTTCTTTTGCCTGCTTTTAAATGGTTATTTAAGTTTGAATTATCGAATGATACAATCGCTATAGCAGCTCGTTATATCGAAATATTCTTGATTTTTAGTTGTTAGGAAATATTGTTCAGATTCTGTTCGCTTTTGAAAAAAGGAGTCATAAGGAAGTTATAGATTACCGTTCAATATCAAATATTCAATATGGGTAGCGGTATCAAATCGGGATGGAGGTGAGTACGAGAACTACATGTGAACCAACTCTCAAAAGTACACAAGGCTCCAACTTTAGAGCGGAAGGCCCTCCAATATATGCACTTTTCACTTGAGATTTGAGCAATCAAGAAAGAACCAACCAAGATCTTGAGTTGAGTATAATAGATCTAAAGCTTCAAGCGATATAATCAATCAATTAACCAAATAAATGAAGAATCGGGTTTGCATACTTCCAAAAATTAGCTTTTCTGATCTTGGAGATCGAAAAGTGATAGCTACGCCTAGGGAACCATAGTGAAGTTCCCGATCTCTAAAAAGCTCCCGGCCAAGGATCATGCAACACATTGAGTTATCTCGAACAAATGGTCTTCTAACCATTTGAATTGCCATATTTCCGGTGTTTCTTCTTGAATTGTGATATGGCTTAACGGTTTTGGATATATTAAGTCAATAAGATGTTGGGTCGAGAGTTTAGGTCCTATAAGGCAAGTTACTTACTTTCTTATTCGAAAGCGTAAGGCGCCGTTATATCATCCGTAAGTGACAATATTGTTTCATGAAATTTAAAAATATAATAATAATAAGATCCGCCATAACTTTAACATAAACAAAATAAAGTAAAAAGCCACTCCTT
>JACONP010000130.1:0-13521 GCA_016624345.1 Platycodon grandiflorus
GCTCGAAATGATTCTAAATGATCCCAAAGTGATCCTAACCTCCAACTAAGATTAAAACACACTTGAAATTCATTCAAAACACATGTAACAAGGCTTAAACTGAAATGCATTCTTATTATGAACGATAAACAAGAATTAAATTACAATCAAAGCAATTTAATCTCATGAAATTAATCGTTGAATCAATCAACATGTTGTTTAATCAGGTCTAACAAACATGCTTAACATGATAACAATACAAGATGATAAACAAGTCAACCATAGGAGGAACTAGGGTATTACAAAGCCTGCGTCGAATCGAGCCAAGTGAAATAGAAAAATTGTGCATGCTAAAATGAGCAGTCTTGGCGCCTTAAGCACAGTCGCCTAAGCGCACCTCTTGAAGCTAAAACTTGCCCACTTCAATTTTGGACTGATTTTAAGCTGCCAACTCATGGTTTCTCCTTCTAACCTGGCCTAACTCGTGAGTAATGGGAGAGAACATACTCCAGCCTTCGAACACTCAAAATACACAAAAATCTCAAATTCTCTCCATAAAACACTAAATTAAGCTAGGGTTTGTAGGGTTTGTTGCAAGGGTTCATGTTCTTACACCAAGGCAACTCAAAGGGGTTTGTTTAGCTGAGTTCTTGGCTAACTTACTCACTAAAATCCAGGGTTTAATGGTGGTTTTGCTCTTTGATTTGGTAAGGGACCTCTAGCTTGTTCATGTTTGTTGTTTCTCTTGGGTTAATTTTGGTTATTTTCGGTTAGTATGATGTTATCTTGTTAAACTTGTAATTTCCAGCCATGCTAAGTACTTTAGTAGCTGAAATTATTATGGGTATGTGTTCACAAAGTGTATTGGTTGTTATATGAGTCGTGAAATCGTTGTAATTCGATAATATACATGAATCGATGAAGCGGCAAGAAGGCGTATTAATTAAAGTATGTGATATGGCTGTGATTTAAGGTTTATGACTTGATATTGAATGGTTTAAGATGGTTAAAGTGTTCATTATATTGAATTGTGAATATAGAACTTCGAATTGATCCTTGGAGGATAAACAAAATGCGAAATTGTAAACGAATATGGACTAAAGTGTGAACTTGAATTTGGTTAACAGATTGTGCACAATCTAATACTAACTTTGGGGGTTTTGGTTGACTACCGATTGTTATGGGGTGGAGTGCATTGATAGTCGGTTGTGGCGACCTTAATCCGGCCACATCTCCTATTTTTGCCAAAATAGGGTACACAATAGATTGTTGGACAAGAGTGGTGTTGTCACATGGATGCCAAGGTTGTAGGGACTTTGGGCATGTTGACTTATCTGCGGAATATTTAAAATGTGAATTATATGGTTACAATGATCCGATATGAACTTGGCCGAATGGTGTTATAAGGGGCTGGTTAGTCCAGTGTACCTCGACATTTATATCTTGATACATATGATCTCGTGATGTTACTACTTGTTTAATATGGGATATGAGATCTTTGTTAGCTCATTACTTTGTAGGTTGGTCATTATTTCCAACTAGTATGGGACGGTTAGCGGTCGTGATCCTTCTTATTGGTAATGAGACTTAATTGATTATTTGTTATCCTAATTACATGATGCTATGTGTTAGGACCTTATGCACTGCATACATGCATAACATGCATAAGTTTAGTGGAATCTTCTTGGGTCATAGGTGACTTCGCCCCTTTCATTATTGTTTTCCTTAGATCGGGGCGAGGCGAAAGGTTCACGTCGTGAGGCTTTGCAGCTCGTCATAAAGATTAGAAAGTGGTTGATTCTTTTGGGGTAGACTTTTTATTGTGTATATGTTAGGCGGTGGCTTGTTATCTTGTCTAGGTTTCAAACACTTGTTTTGTTGTATTGTATATAAAATTTGGATGCCTTTTATGTTGAATCATATATCGGTTGGATGAGTTCACGTAAACTTCGGTTGTATATTTTTAGTTTTTGAGGTTGAGTGGCTTGTATATTCCTTGATTGTTTAATATTTTTATCAAGTCGTTATTTCGATTATGTTTAGTGGGTCATGCCCAAATTTAGGCTATGTGTAGTAGCTTGAATTGGGTATGTAAATCTTCTAAACAGGTGATATTGCGGATCTACTATGGAATCTGAATTTATAGCCTTGGATAAATGTGGTGAAGGGTGAATGGCTATGCCAATTTTTAGAAGATATTCCAAGATGGACAAAACATGTGCCGCAATTTGTATACATTGTGATAGTCAATCGGGGCACAAAGCAATATGTACAATGGTAAGCCTAGACATATACGTGAAGACATAATACCATTAGACAACTACTCTTAGCGCTACTATCTCTATTGACTATGTGAGGTCAAAGGATAATTTAGCGGATCCATTAACTAAAGGGTTAAACAGAGAGGTAATTGCAAAATCTTTAGAAGGAATGAGACTTAAACCTCTAAAAGAATGAGTTGATACAATGGAAACCCAACCTAGTTGACTGGAGATCTCAAGATCTAGGTTGAAAGGAACAACCTAATTGTAAAAGACTTGTAGTATCACTTGTCCATTCCGATAATAGTGATGCACAGGATAAGAGGATAAGTAAATGGCTTTAATGATTCTTATGCGTCGGAAAGCCAGAGCAGTAATACGGGTTACTTCAAAATAAGAATCACCTATGTTAGAGAAGTGGGGCCGCTTGAAAAGAATTGTGTGAGGTATGATTCTTAGATCCTCATAGAACCCGGTGAATGTTGATTACATGAATGAACATAACTATTAGAATTGAATTGTGTTAGGAAGATTCACGTGAAGTATGTGATCATTTACATAAAAGCGAAACAGTTCAAAGACATCACGTTCTTGGTCACTAGTAAAGTAAACATACTTTTACAAGGGAAGGTTCAAAGGGTAAAACCTACCTATCCTATGCGAGGTTTCAACGCTAGACTTTATCACCAAATTCATCATCAATTTCCTTTATATGGGGATTTTTGGAAAAATTGCAAAAATAGTGAAGAAAATTGTGCATCTTGGTTTGCAAATTTTTTAGTGGTTAGTTTATCGAATGACAAAAATAATTGTGGAAATGTGTTCTACTCCGTAAGAACATCGAAATCATATATTTATTTGTCCAAAATGATAATTGAGTGATTGAGATATTAAAGCCTAAAGTTGGTGGGTTGAAGTTGGAAAAGTGGGTTTGTCCCACATTGAAAAGCAAAAACAAGGCTAGTTTATATACAAGCTTCTTACTCTAGGGAGTAAGCTTGTATAGCATAGAGGCTCTCTCACGCATGCGCCTACAGTGGCGACCTGCGGACACGAATGTCGGTCCAAATCGAGCCCCTTAGACCTAGCCACGTTTTCTTTGTTTATTTTCGATTTTTATTCAAGAAAGTAACTCCTCGAACACTCATGTATCCACCCTCGTGCTTTTACCACTCTCACTTTTTCTCTCCACTCGGGTTTTCTCTCACTTCCTTTCCACCACTCTCTTTATTTTACCTCTCAACCTCACTATCCTCACGCTTCTTGGCTTGTTGTACCTTAAACTCATATACTTTGAGGGTTAATGAAACAAGTATAGTCGTTTTGCCATTGTGTTTCACGATGTATTGGTTGAGGAAACCATCATGTATCACATGTCTATCAAGCCACGGCCTTTCCAGAGGACATGTCCCACTTGCATAGGGACTAGATCACACATCACTTCATCCCTATATCTCCCAATAGAAAAAGTGATCAAGGCTTGTTTTGTTACTTTGAGTTCCCCACAGTCATTAAGCCATTGTAGTTTATAAGGTTGAGGATGTCTTACAATAGGAATTTTCAATTTTTCAATTACTTGATGCTAACTACGGTGAAGGGGCATATCTGTTTTAAGGACACCGTGTCTAACACAAGTCTCTAATCATTTGAAAGAAGAATTCAGTTTCTTTATTTTTGTCTATTTTCAGTTTATGTAATTTGTTAATTCGATTATTGTAATAGATTTTGTAACAATCTTAAAGCAGATTCATTGAAGGGATAGCAGTTACAAATCTGGACTAATTTATTGTTGGTCGTTTCCTCGACTACAAGATGGTTGACAATAAAACTATGCAAAGTCAAGTGGAAGAATTGCAACTAATTTTGAATGAGATTCATGCATAAGGGATGGTCTTGAGTGAGTCTTTCCAAGTGGCTTGAATAATTGAAAAATTGCCACCGACTTGGAAAGACTTCAAAATTATTTGAAACATGAGAAAGGAGATGAACATGAAGCACTTGTTCTCCGTCTTCGCATTGAGCAAGAAAATTGGAAAGCGAAAAGAAATTGTTTGGTATTTTAGGCATTAAAGCTAATGTGGTGGAGCATGGCCAAAGCTCAAAGGCAAGGGAAAAGGCGTACAAACCGGTATAAGGTTTAATCAGCAATCTTGAACCTAAAGGGGAGTTTCAAAAATAAATTCACGGGGAAAGTGCTTTAGCGTGGTGGCGGTCCAAAGCTTTGATTTGCAAGAAGCCTAAGAGGAATGGTGAGGCAAACATGGTGGATGACATTGCTAATGATGGTAATGCGATATTAATCTTGCTGCGGTAATCTCGAGGTGAATTTGGTGGGTTCAAACCCAATCGGTGGTGAATTGACACCGGGCTACTAGACATGTATGCTCCAACAAAGCAATGTTTAGTACTTTTGAACCCTCTTGAGAATGGAGAAGTTGTTCATGGGGAATTACGCCACTTCGATATCAAAGGCCAAGGGAAAGTGGTTTTGAAGATGACATCGGTAAAGAGTTGACTCTCAACAATGTGTTCTATGTGCCAAAATCCGGAAGAACTTGGTGTCGGATCGCTTTTGAACAAGCATGGTTTTAAATATTGTGTTTGAGTCGATGTTGTCACTTTGTCTAAGAGTGGAGTGTTTGTTTGTAAAGGGTATGTAGCGATGGGTGTTTAAGCTCGATGCTATGGTTGTTAAACCAAAAGTAATGAAATGAATAATTCTTTCGTTTACTTGCTTGAGTCTTCCAATTTGTGGTATGGTAGACTAGGACATGTTAATTATGATACTTTCGTAGATTAATTAATTTGAATTGCATACCAAAATTTAAAATTGATTCCAAACACAAGTGTGAAACTTGTGTGGAGGCAAAATTGACAAGAATATCATTTCATACTATTGAAAGAAATAATGAACCACTTGGATTAATTCACGCGATGCGTGTGACTTCAAATCAACACAATCATGTGGTGGCAATAAATATTTCATTACTTTTGTTGATGATAGCACGAAATACTATTATGTGTATCTCCTCAAAAGTAAGGATGAAGCTATAGAGAAGTTTACTCTCTACAAAAATGAAGTTGAGAATCAACTTGATCGAAAAAATTAAGGTGCTAAGAAGTGATTGTGGGAGGTGAGTCGAATCACCGTTTGTTGAGATTTGTGCTCAACATGGAATTAGACACGAAACAACAAAACCTTATACACCTCAATCAAATGGAGTTTGTGACTCCCGAGTTCGGATTCGGTATTAAACCCCAACTCGGTCGCCAACTAGATGAAACAACTAAAGTCCACAGTGAGCGAGCTACACGAGCTCAAACCAAAACTATGCAGTGGAAAACCACAACTAATGGAAACACGAATTTTAAAAACTCGAATAACAAAACAATAGCTCTAAAATCTCCACGGCCAAAAACAAGCCGAAGAACAATACTAATAGAAACCCCAACAATAGACCTCGACGGCTAACCAGGCGAGGAGAAACACAAATACTGCGAGCTAACATGCTCGAGGAAACTACAATAATAAGCGACTCGACATGAGTGTCGACTCGGAAGAATATAACATTAAAGGAGTTACAAAACAATGCTACCCATAAGTAAAGTTTACATAACTTTACATCAACCATCGTTCTCGAACTAAGAAACTAAGAAACATAATTATACACAAGCTCAGGAGAGCAACTACCCAAATCAATCTGCGGCGCAGTAAGTCTCACCCGCATCTATGTAGTCCTTGATTGCAATCTAAAAGAGTTAACACAATAAGAGTGAGTCTAAAAGACCCGTAAGCCACTATAATATATTGTATGCTATGAGTATGAATGCAACGATAAACCAAAACTCTACATGTAGCTAGTCTAAGTAGCATTTCGAAACACCTAACATTTCGACCATAAACCAGGCAAGTCGAGGTACTATTCTAACTTGACCAATAATCAACAAGCTATCACATACAACTATATGACATGGCATGATGCTCAACATTAGGAATAACATGGTAATAACATTTATATACCATAACGATCATGTATCATATTGAAAGTATACAAGTCACATAAATCACTTAGCACTTTGGTGTTCACGTAAGTGCAACAATTAAACCACATCATGAAGGATATTATTTCTCTTTCTTCCAACTTTGCGTTGCTCTGCAATACACGAGAAAACATATGTGCCTCGATACCCGTTAATACGTAGTATCGGCGTCCTCGAATAACACATCGGGTTCTAACTAGCAAACCAAAGTCGCGTATTGCTACAACGGTGGGGCTACATTTCACTGCGGCCAGCGGTGAGGGGTGTATGACAGATGCGGCTTGTAGCGATTACAAAACAAATTTGTAAAAGACTATAGGTCGTCCCACCTTGATTAGTCAACCAATGCCAGCTGGACTTAATGCAATGCACAAGTAGATATTCACCCGTCATTCTCAACAAATCATCATGTGTTCTTTTGAATCACATATCAAATCAACTCAATGTGCTTGTAAATACTAAACACACAATCAATCATCAAAGTAGGATGATTGTCCTACGATCAATCATCAAAGTAGGATGATTGTCCTATCTCATACTAGAACAATCACAACATGTCGTAATCATTGAACATATAGACAAAACAAGACAATAGGCAAGGTAGGCCAATTGTACAACTCAACCACCAAGCGATTATGCGTGATAGCTGACACATACATAAATCCTAATGTAAGGTATTTATACCTTACAATCAACTATCAAACAATGTCCATAATGTGGTACCTATATAACACAAGGATAGGCTATTCATCCTAATCCCACAAGATAAGTCTACGTACTTATTTACACTTAACTTAGGATCCCTATAGTATCCTTTAGTCACTCGAGATACTCTAATAAAGAGGCAACTATATACCATCACTACTTGTTTATACAAGAACATAGTTCAACTATTCAGTAACTTGTGGTCAGCTGATGTTTGACTAAGTCAATTGAAGTCAAAGTCCTACTAACTTATAAACCCAACAATTCATCATCCCATGGTAGGGAATTAATATATGTCATGTAGGGATTAATACTACCCGTTACTTCGACTCATAGAGTCAACTATACCCATTAATGAAATTACCATGATAATCGGCGTTCATTTATTACGTCTATTCGACTCACGAGTCGATCCGCGATTAGTATATATCTCATAATGACTCGCTAGAGTCGTTACCAATATTAAAAATGTCGGGACAACCGTAGTATGCGTCCCTACAAACTCATATCAATTGCAATGCCCAGCGCCGCGAAGAGTCTACTACTGCGTAACAATTTCATAAGGTTTTAGCTAGTGCGTAGCGACAAAACTTCAATGCTTCGATATAGTCAAACTTAAGATTAGCGTAGTGAAGTGCGAATAATTTAAACAAGTCTTGGCGACATTACGGCGGAACCCAACTAATAATTCACAAGTATACTTCAACCTCAATGAGTTTCTATTACTGCGGCATAATGATTATCGGGGACCGCGACAACAACAACTACAACCATAATAGTAACAACATCAAGCTCTACGAGTCTCTATTATTCAAGTCTACTAACTCAGCGATAATTCATCAGTTCTTTCTTTATTCGAAATCCTTAAATCAAGCAAACAGCGAAATATAACCTAACATCATTAGTAGGGACAATTATATATATTTCTTCCGGTAAAGTCACGAATATCATAAGCTACGCATCCTACATACTTTACTCTTCCAATTCAACTCGTAAAACACACAAAGCATTATAGTTACTTACCTTCACCGCCAATCCACCACGAAATCAAGGGCTTATGGTGGAAATACTCTTCTCGACGAGCTCTACTTACGAGTCAATGCGTCGAACTCACGCTCGATCCAAGCCGAATCAAGCTTTCTCTCTCTGAAATCAACCTTCTCTCCTAAAACGTGGAAGAAGAAGTGGGGTGGTGATTCCTCAAAAGATCAGGGAATCTCTTTGGTTAGAATCGTTCCCTCATTAAGCTAGCTACTGGCTCGGCGAAGCTGCAAAATCCGACTCGAGCGAGCAAGATATCGCGATTATACTCTCTCTCTCTCTCTCTCTTTCTCTTCTTTCTCTCTTTCTAAAATCGAGTTGGAGGAGGAGAAATGAGGATATAAGGTTGGGTTGTGTTATTAATATCATGGGTAAGTGTTTGGTCCAATCTCGGGCTTGTTTGAGCATTTTAAACCACTTAAAAATGTTAAAATCGGGAAGAGCGAAAATCGGATGAACGAGCACCAATACGTCCGACCTGCCGCGACCGTGCAAAACTAGGCGCGGCGTGCCAACTATGACCGTGCCAAAATAGAGCGCGTGCGTGCCAACCTTCCGACCCATGCGGGTTTACATGCGCTCCTGCGGTCGTGCCAAGAAAGGCGCGGGCGTGCCAAGTTCAAAAGTCCAATCAATTCTATTTTACTCTATTTCCTAGGTTTGATCACTTGGCCTCCTAGGTTTGATCCTAACATCAAATCATGGTCAAACACACTCGAAACACACGAATCATCCCGCGATGGTGGGCCGAATGATAATAAACATAAGTCTCACATACAATGAGTCAAACAACTCTCGAGCTATCGACTTACGGGTTAGCGACAAGGCGAGCGAGCTTGTGTTAGCGAACAAATCTAAGCCAAGGCTAGGTCAACTAACTAAAAGAGGTAATGCATACGAGCGCTAATCGATGTCGGGGAAAATCTCGAGCGGATAAAGGAACAAAGCGCAACTCATCATGAGGTTAAGCGGCGTCAAATATGGTTCTCGACTTAACACGTCGCTTAGCGGCGTGACACCTCCTCCGGAGGGTTTTAAGGTCAATAACGAGAGACTACGAGTGAACGGGGTAAAGTCGGTCGGGGTGTTCTGAGAGTTGCGAATGCAAAAATCTAACTCTAAAAGAAATGATGAATACCATGTTATTGAGTTCGGGTTACCTCATTATATGTGGGGAGAAGGCGTGTTGTCGACTAACTACGTTTTAAATAAGGTGCCCCATACGAAACAAGACAAGACCCCTTATGAGTTATGGCATGGAAGAGTGTCATCCTACAAATACTTGTGAGTGTGGGGGTGTCTTGCTAAGGTCAGTTATACCTACACTTAAAAAGGTAAAAATAGGACCAAAACTGCGATTGCCTATTCATTGGTTACGCACAAAGCAGTAGTGCTTATCGGTTTCTTGTGCATAAGTCTAAAATTGAAGATATATCCATGAATACGATAATAGAGTCAAGAAATGTCTCGTTCTTTGAAAATATATTTCCATATTTTGTTTAAGCTTGATATGATAAACCTTGGCACAAGGTTGGTTGAAAATGAATGAGTTTGAATAGATATATAATCGTGTACTTAAAAGATTAGGTACCGACTTTGCTCGTACTTGTTACGACTTTATTTGAATCTTTGTATTATTCTAGGATGTTTTGGAACACTTAAAATTTACCCTTGGTAGGTTTAGAATGTTGTAATTATAATTCTAAATGCGTACGTACGAGTCGAAAAGGTCAAGAAACTATGCGAAACGAAACGAGGCCTGTCAATTTTTCCAGTCCATGTGCGAGCCGTTAATTGCACCAATCCTAATTTGATTTTATCTTCTTCACCCAACTGACCTAGGATGAACTGCAGGCAGTATATAATACTCCTAATAAAGATAGCAAAAATCTCTCTTAGCTCACACACACACACAGAGCGCACACACACACAGAGCACTCTCCCTCCCCATTTTGTCAGGCTGATCCGGAGGAGTATATGAAGAGCACATACAACGGAGGGAGCTTATGGAAAGCATCGAGGATTCTTCCTACAATGAGATTCTTACGGGGCTTAAGTGGGCCAAAGCAAAATTAGTAGCATCTTAAGCTACCGTAGCTTATCTTGATTCTTTAAAAAAAATTCTCAAAGCGATATAGTTTAGTTTTTAAATAATTTCAATATGCCGTTTCTTTAAAGTTAAAAAAAAAAAAAATTCTACACTATAGCATCATCAGTAGCATTGTAGAAATTTGTTTTAGCTGTTTTTGGTCATTTTAGACCATAAAAATCTTTTTTATAATTTTTTGTATTAAAGTACACATTTTTATCTATAAATAGAGACGGTTTTATTTCATTTGGACATCGATCAATTTTTGTGAATTTAATATATAAATATATAAAGATATTAATTGAATGGAGATAAAGATGGTGGAGTATGTAAAAATATTGGAGTTTGTGCGGAATTTGGAAGAGGTTTTTGATTGAGTAAATTTAATGGGTAGGCTTTTAAGGGTATTTTTGTAATAAAATTAGTTAAAATGGTGAAAAGCTCCTTAAGCTCCCACCCATTGTACATGCTCTAATAAGTGAGAGAGTTTATCTCTCACAAATAAACATACACGAACCCAAGTACTTCTCTCTCTACCGTCACCTTTCTTCCTCCGTTCCTTCTTCGTCTGTAAACTACAACTCCGTGTTCGGGACTCGTTTGGTTTCTGTTTCTTCGAGGTTTCTAAAATAATTATAATAAGATCGTCGTACACTATTGGTAATATTTTTGTAAGTTGATAAGTTACTAACCGCTTTATTATTGTAAATACTATCGCATGATATAGTAGATAAATCTCATGCTAGTAGTATTGTTAATGAGTACTATAATACTACTTGTTGAATGGAGTAATTGATATGGTATTTATATTAACTTGTTTGGGTGGATAATTACACCAAATAAGTGGTACTAAAAATAGTACAAATAATATAGGGCAATACTACGAGCGGTGATATAACTCAGAATTAGTAATGAGTCAAACGGAGGGAAATTGGACATAATAAATATTATATCAAGTTTTCAAGTAAGTTACTACAATTTACTTGTAGTATTAAATTGTCTCATATTAATTTTAGTACGTTTCATGCTAGTGAACTAGTTTCTTGCGGTGAAATATAATATGCTTCATGCATATTTAATTGCAACAAGCTTGGATTATATAGTAATATTTCTACTTGTTTAAGTAGCTAAAAGGATAAGAAAATGAGAAAACTACACAAATAGTCCCTATTTATACCCCTTTTTAGGATTGATCCTTAAAGTTGAGGGAGCACATTGCTTCAATTGATAGGTGAGGGGGCAAATCAAACCCGACCCATAGTTGAGGGGGTTATAAGTAATTTACCCTTTTTAATCATAAAATTATTTTAAGCTAAATTATTAGTTTGACTAATTACCCGTGGGTATTCCCCGATTATTACCCGTGAGGAATGAATATGGGGGACAAATTAATTCCCGTGAGAATGGGGCATAAAATTGAATGGGGAATGGAGATGGTATTATGTATAACCATCCCGAACCGCCCCATTGCTATTCCTAATGTGCTTTGCTCTCCCTCCCTCATACGCACTAGAAGAAGAAGAAGAAGAAGAAGAAGGCAACATTCTTGAAGTTTGCAGAATGAAGAAGAAGAAGAAGAAGAAGAAGAAGAAGAAGAAGAAGAAATCAAACAATGGGAAGGGTGGCATAGGTATGAAATTCCTTTCATTTTGAAGTTTAAATAGCATTTTCTTTTGATATATATATATATATATATATATATATATATATATTAGTTAGTATTGTTCAAATTCGGGTTGTATGTCGGATGGTTGAAGGAACTCCACAATGGTGTTTGGCTAGGTGAAGGAACACTCTGCCCGAATACTACGCGACCGATGCTCGTGTTTTGTGCAAAAAGACACGAAAAATCAATTTTAAAGTTTGAAATAGGTAGAGATACTTAAATTCATTGTCTCCTTCACTTCTTTATGCTGCATGCTTGATTCTTGTAACAATATGGATGTTGGGAATTTTAGGGTTTGGAAGAGGTTGTAGAAGTTGTGAAGTTATGAATCCTACAAGAGGGTTTATACAAAAAACCTGGTGGTGTATTTCAAAATTTTGTGGATGTCATAGCATATTAGTGGCGTATTTAATAAGAATAAGGGTATTAATGTCTTTTTATAAGATAGCATTTTCAAAATTGAATTTGAGGGTCTATTTAGAGTCTTGCGGTTAATAGCCCCATTCTTCTATTTTAGTGTCGTAAATTGTTTAACAAAACAACGAGGTGTTTAGAGGATAATTGTTGTGAATGCTCTTTGCTTGTATGTAGGCATGTATCGAATGAATCATATGCTTCAAGAGTTGGACAAAAATCCAAATACAGCTTAAAAAGTGGAAATACATTATACAAGGGTCATTGTTCACCCCAGTCAGTTTCACCTTTAACCTGAACTACTGGGTACACAAGAAGCTAAGAACACAAAACCAATGTCCCGATAACTTTTAGTAACAGTGAGGTTGTAGCCCAAAAAGTGTCTGGAAGGTCACAAACATATATGTGCAATTATTGATACCAGCCACCTCTTCTCTATCCCCTTCTATCACAATTTGGGACTTGAGCAGCAGCCTCGTATGGAACACGGAACCTTGGTCGTGTCATGCACTAAGAGAACATGCGGAGGAAGTTGCTGGCGTATGCCATGGGCTTGACATCAGGATGTGGCTGCAGTTAGCATCAAATCAAATTTCAGTGGCAAGATTGCATCAAATCATAAACATAATCCACCAATAATATGATATTGAGAGGAGTTTTGCTCTCAGTGTACTGTATACTTAATAACCCTTGGGAAAAACAAGAAAAGAGGAATAAGATAAGGACAAAATAGAAGGGCAAAAGTGTCATTCTTTGCTGCAGAAGGTAGAAGGTACTAACCACAGCTGAAAAGGTAACAACGTTTGGCTCCAAACCGGGAGATTCAAAACGAATAAATGCACCCTTGTTACCCATCTGCAACATGACGAGTGTATTCTACTGTCAGCATAAATTCTGGAACTCAATATAAAGAAAAAGAACTGCAATAGGATTGTACAGCAGTAACTAACCAATTCCTGAAGAGCAAAACAGGAAAAGAATATATTATCAAGGTCTTTGGATTGAGGATATTCTTAGGTTTAACAATATCACCAACTATACTATCTTAGAATACCCAGTTTTAACGGCTCTGGCTACGTAAACTAGGGTTTGCAGTAAAGTAATGGCAAATATTCTGAAGTTCATACAAACTTAACCTAGACTAGTAATCTAGTATACATTTTATACCACCATACAAATGATAGGAGTATAATAAGCTAGGAGCAATTGTAAGGATGTTGACCAGCTTCTGTCTCCGAATATCTGTTTCCTCAAACAGGCCATTTGGGTGCTTAGGATTTGAGAGGTAAAGTGGACCCTAATTTCTATTGTAGGAGTTTTGTAAT
>JACONP010000131.1:0-21256 GCA_016624345.1 Platycodon grandiflorus
TTATTATTTTTAATTAAAAACTTATCTTAAATATAAATGGTTAACGAAATTATAAAATTATAATCAAATCTCACTTTGCACCCCAAGCAAAATGACCAAATCACTCCTCAAGTGACATGAACATGATGTTTCCATTACTATTTCTAAATTAGGTCTCCCGTGGGAGGCCGTCTTACGAACCAACAATTACGTGAGCAAAGCCACACTCTCTCAAGACACCAATATACAGGTTGATCGGGTTAGGGAGATCCGTCTTATAAAAATATCCATATGACGATTTTTTCTAAATTTTTACCCTATTTTTAGCATCGTCTAGCGGGAGGGAGAAAAGTGGGGCAAATAACAAAATTGTGTATAAAAGTGAGACTCTTTGTAGGTTGGGATGCAAGGTGAGATTTAGTGGATACTTCCAAGAACTAATCATATTTTGGCACCATAAAAATTAGGCCAAAATACAAAATTTCCTCAAAATATCCATCAAATCTCACCTTAGTTTCTTATAATTAAAACTAAGCCAAAAAAAATTAGCCCCCCATGTAACCACCAAATCTCACTTTCCACCTTAGATTGAAAAATGTGTCAAAGTCATACAACATGTTACATTTTGTCCCATTGCCCCCAATGTGTGGGACGTTACAAATTTGACTTTAAGTTGACACGTGAGGGGCATTTTGGTTATTTTAATACCCAATCTTATTGTACACCAGTAAGTGCAATCTCCGCATGAGAATTGTGTTCCTCCTCTTGGCTATCCTCAAACTTTGAAACAATCGGTGAGTTTTTCTCGATGTCTACCCAGCTAGTTAAATCATTAGATTCATTCCCATCTCTCCGGGAAGATTGATTAGATATCGTGAGAAGACCCAAGAAAGATTTTAAAAAATATTGTGGAACTAGGTGTACAATCAAAAATTGAACCAATTGCCAATGGTCTCAAATGCTTCGTCGACCATTTTGGACTCCGATATGAATTCAAGATTTTCCAAGGTTTAGTGTTTCGATTGGGCTTTGAAAAACTTATTATAATCATTTTTGGATCTCTAAATCACTCTAATGTCATAAATTTTGTGAAGAACATTTTGAGTTCGAAATCAACCAAGTTGAGAACAATGGCTGGTGGTGATGAGATCGAGGTATAGTTGGGGTTCCTCATCCAACTTAGATTTGCATTCTTGGTTAGAAGGAAGAGAAACTTTGGGGGTAGGGAAAGGGGAGAGAGAGAGATAGAGAGGGAGAGAGAGGGAGAGAGGGAGAAGGAAAGAGGGGAGAGAGAGAGTATGATTTCGTTGATCTTGATGCCGAGGTTGGGTTTCCAATTGACTTTGTTTTGTTGCGCAAGAAGAAGAAGAAAATTAGAACAGGACATGAGAAAAATTAAAAAGAAATGACATAACTTTGATTAAAGGAGAACAAAAGGGGAAAAGATGAAAAAACAAAAGATGAAAAAGCAAAACAGAAAATTATTGGCACAAATTCTAATTTTAATTTTTTTCCATTTGAAATGAAAGAAAGAAAGTTTTATTTAAAAATAATGCACCAAATCCCACTTTTCACCCCGATCCAAATGACCAAAATGCCCCTCATGTGACTCTCAAGTGTCAACTTAACGTCAAATTTATAGCATTTGTCGCATTTAAGGGGCAAAGTGGGACAAAATGTAAACACAATTTTTATTTGGGGTGCAAAGTGAGATTTGGTGGTTATATTGTGACTAATTTTTGTTTGGCCTTAAAATTAAAATGAGCCACAAATTAAGGTCGGAATGTGGTAATTAAGAGGCACCCAAGTGGGAAAAAAAGGCACCTAAGGCAAACGAAATTTCATTAAGTTAATACCAATGGGAAATATAAACACACACACACACACACACACACACACACACACATATATATATATATATATATATATATATATATGATTTCATTAATTCTCGTGAGTTATATGCTTTAAAGTCTAAAGGAGACAATTTTCATAAGCATATATAGTTTTTCTTTTCGTATATATAAACTTTATTGTGCGATTTTTCTTTTTATTTAGGATGGTCATTAGCGATTTTGATCATATAAAAATAAGTATTATAGTTTTAATAAATATAAATTAAATATTCATATGATACAAATATTTTTGGGGAAACAAAAACAAGAGAGCCAATGTATGTTTTTAAAAAAATACTAATTAAAAAAAGAGATACAAAAATAACCAAAAAAAGACAAAGGTTTAGGATAAGTTGTTATACAATGATAAAAAATATACATTCTAAATGAAAAAAACAAAGTACTAAAAAAAACTAAACACACAATAACACAATTTATAAGTCTAATAACTCTGTAAAGATGAAAACACAAAAAGAACTCAACAATTAAATGTAAACAAAAATATGAAGCATCTAGCAAAACAATTTAAGATATTTTTAACAACACGTGCAACAACACGTGCACTTAACTAGTAAGAACATAAAAATATAGGGTTAAATTAAGTTTGGTTGTTTATATATTTAGTTCTATGATTTTGAAGGCATGGAGGCGAAGGCAAACCAGGCCGATGGTAGCGGTACCTTTAGGCAACAGGAGCTACGAATCAAGCGATAAGGAGTATTGAGGTTGGTCTATTATGTGCACAACAACATGTGGAAGATAGGCCTAACATGGCTCATGGTTACGATGTTGGATAGTGAGGGTGCTTTGCCTCGACCTAAACGGCTGGTTTTTATTTGATAACAATGCATCGAGGTGATTGTTCGTCGAGCAACACCTACTCTGCCTTATGTTCACACAATATTATCACAATTACACAATTAGATGCTCGATAATAAATACTCCACAAGTGTTATCAAGTGATATTCAATTCCCTTAAAGACGTATGAATTTACCTAGTTTCTAGCTTGTTTCTACTTAAGGGAGTGTCTTATGGATTTGTTTGCTTATATGATGTATCTATTGCTTGCTTATATATTGTGGAAACATCATACTCCCTCCATCTCGAATCGGTTGCTAGTGCTTTGATGAAGTTTTATACTCATGGTGGATACTTTTCAAATTTAGTAAATTCTCGTGCTTTTGTTATCTAATATGGGTTGCTAGTGCTTTGATGAAGTTTCGGGGCTTGGTGATGTACATGCAAATCGAGGTCATTTGAATTACGAGCTTGGAGGGACCAAAGTTCATGAAGAAAAGGATACTAGAAAAGGATACTAGGCGCGAGCTCCGAATCTTTAGGTGTTTGAAATCGCAAATCAACCCGCTTAGCGTTAGCCATTCTTTGAAGTTGACCTAATTTTGGATTTTCACGAGTTTTCTTAGCACGTAACTTAGTATTTAAGCAACTTTTGTTTGGTTAGGAAGGGATCACTTTTAGAGAGAGAAAACGCTTTGGGAATTGACTTGTAATTTTATCTTTACTTCTTCTTCCAAGAATTCTATGATGGATCAACATCTTGTTTTGATTGTAGTTACAATTATGAGGAACTAACCTCATAATCTAGGGATTGGAGGTAACTCTATATCGAAGGTTTACTGCCGTAATATAATTCTTATTTAGTTCATTGGTTCTAGTTATTTACAAAAGTATTTTCATCAAATCTTTTGTGTCACTACAAAAAAGCGGTTTTGTGACCCAACCTTTTATGCCCCATACAACAGTGGACCTTAATACTTGGTTTTGGGACCAAAATCATTATGAGAGTCCTAAAACCTTCTAAACCGGTCAATTAGCCAAAAATCAAAAAAAAAACCAAATCTCTTCCTCCCTAAATTTCCCAGCAAAAATCTTCCCGCGTTCTCACCTCCCGGCGTCAAAACCCTCGACCCTTCCCCAAATTCGGTCGGTTGTGAACCTCTCTCCTAGTTATTTCCTCCCTTTAAACCCACCTCCTGCATGCTTACTTGCGATCCGCTTCCGCCTGCAGAGTCAATCGAACTCGAGGTTCCAATTTCTTCTCTCTCATTCTTTCTCCTAATCAAAATTTTAAGCTCTTTATTATGCATTTTCCCCTTTTTCCCAATCACCGTTTCCTAATTCGGACATGCGTTGATTTGTTATTTTTATGGCATACACTTGAATAGCAGCATACACTCGATTTAGGGGCTCGACACACAACAATAGGTAACATTCTTTCTCTTTTGGTTTGATTTTCTCTATGATCAATGTATATTTGATTTGAATCATTACGATGAATTAACATGCTTCGTAATTTTTTTTCTCTAAAGATTCTCGAATTGAGGTTGAAATTTTCACTTTTGTATTATGGTCTTCGTATATTTTGTATCTTGTGTGCAAATGGTTATCTTGTCTATCTTTACAAGAGGGATTTCGAAAAGACTTAAATCCCTCCTTTTATTTGCTTTATTACGACATCCAAGTGCGTTACGTTTAGGAATAAATTGTGAAAGAGAACCTATTTTTGTTTGTTGGGGCGCTTGGGTTAGCTTGCTACTTTGAGTTCATTTTTTGGATTAACTTTAGAGGTTTTGGTAAAGGAAAAGGCAAGCAGATTTTATGGGGTGGGCGTTTAGCCATTTTTGGGGGTATTTGGATCGAGAGACTCAGATTTTCCAAGATCGCGGTTGCTTACGACTCTTTTATCGGATAGGGTGGTCTTTCTTGACTCTCTTTGGGTGAAAGCGAGGATACTTTTCGTGTTCAATCCACATTGTTGCATTACTGTCATTCATGACGAGGTTCTTAAATTTTTTTACTCCAGCTGTAATCTTAGAGTCAATCCACATTAGGCCTCAATATGACTTTATTTTAGATTCTCGAGCTATGATCTTAGAAATTTTATTGATTTGTCTTTCGTTGCATATCTAAATGGATCGATCCCATCATCGTTGTTCGTCGCATTAATTTACATATCAGATGACAAATCCATCTCATCATCCTAGCTTGTTGATTTCTCACTTTCGCTTTATTGCATATCCGATGGGGTATCCATCTATCATTCTTGCTACTAAAAATCCAAAGGTAGAGTTTGAGGGGATTGAAGCGTAGTTTTGTACTCCAACCCGAAAAGAAATGACTTTACGCTTTGATAAGGTACTTCAACCCAGAAAAAGAAAATAAAGAAACCAAAGATGGAGAATAAAATGTAGTGACAGCTTAGCAAATGCATGATCTTTTCTTTGATGATGGGGAAATGATCAAGAATAACATCTTTCTCCTACATACGGAATGGAATAAGGTTTTGAATTCTCCCTTTTGGAACAATTACGCTTCCTCTAGCCAATTTGAACAGCTTCCCCTAAATATACCAGTTTTGACCAATACGTACATTTGGAAACATTGGGAAATTGATTAATGTGCTGGTGGGCCCACAACCATTGTCGACTGAAGGATCAAATCTATAAAAGTGGAGGTCTCTGGTGGGGGGGAGGGAAGAGGTTCTTGGGTGTGTGTGTGTGTATGTGTGTGTGCTGTGTGTGGCTGCTGTGTGTGTGTGTATGTGTGCTGGTGTGTGCTGTGTGTGTGTATGTGTGCTGGTGTGTTCTGGTGTGTGTGTGTGTGTGTGTGTGTGTGTGTTGAGAATTTAATCTTTAGCATATTTGGTTTGTTATTGCATTTTTTTAAGCACCACGAAGATATCTAATTGTTCCCAATAGCAGGTGCAACACTGCCTGGAGCAGTTTCTAATACACTTTCATCAGCTTATTCACAAACACGCTCAATTTCGATTGAACTTGTCTGCATACAACAAAAGCCCGGATTATATTTTGGCCCAAATGTTAGTCCAAAAAATAGAAGGCAAAGTTATTTACGAAAATTGGGCTTTATTTTCCAAAACACAGTAGTTAATAGGAGTGAAAATTGGTAGTTAATAGAAGTTGAAATTTAAGCCAAAACTTGTCTATTTTAGTTGAAAATTAGTATTTGATTTTATTTTGTCATGGCAACAGGATAAAAAAGTAATTATGGACAAGAGTTGGATCGAATTACGAAATAGGAGTTCAAAGGTCTACAGGATGGAGTCGACGGTTTCCTAACGTTTGCGTTTAGGGAAAAAGATATCTATGCGAGATGAGATCTATTGCCCGTGTAGTAAATGTCTAAACCGGTACTACCGAACCTACCAATGGTAAAGATCCACATAGAGATGCATGGCTTTGATAGGAAGTATGTTGTTTGGGACCATCATGGGGAGAACCATGTGAGTGGCTTGAATCAAAATATAAATACTTCAAGGGATGACATGATAGTTGATGATACAACAATTGAGGTTGATATGACTAATAATATGGTCTCTTTGGTGCAAGAGGGAATGGGGATTCCACTATCTGATGACCAACCAAGCAATAATACACCGAGAGAAAATGATGACGTTGCCTTTGAAGATGCCATGAGGTCCAATGAAAATGCGGCTAAATTTTATCGGCGTCTAAAAGAGAGACGAGCTCTATGAAAATTGTCCTATAGGTGTTCTGAGCTTTCATTTGCCGTTGAACTCTTGAATCTAAAAGCGGACCAACAATTGGACAAATAAGTCCATCACAGAAATGTTGAAGTTTTTAAGAAAGATATTCCCTGCTGCAAAGATCCCAAAATCTTACTATCAAGTTAATAAGCTAACTTCAGACTTGGGGTTCAAGTATGAAACGTGGGATGCATGTCCTAACAGGTTGTATGCTATTTCGTAATCACGCACACCTAGAACATTGTGAAATTTGTGGTGCATCTAGGTATAAAAGTAGTTCTTTAAGTCGGGGCAAGCAGTGCGGTTGAGGGTGAACTTCGGTAAGAAAGTAGGCGAAAAACAAGTGAGGTATTGGCCTTTAAAGCCAAGATTGCAGAGACTCTTTTGGTGCTCCCATACTGACTCCACTTATGAAATGGCATTCGAAGAACGTATTAATGATGGTTTAATGAGGCATCCCGATTCTCCTGCTTGGAATTTTTTGATCAAATGAATCCTTCTTTTGCAATTGATAGTCGAAATGTTAGGCTTGTATTAGCAAGCGGTGGCTTCAATCCTCATGCAAATATGAGCCTTTGCTCATAGTACTTGGCCTATTGTTGTGATACCATATAACTTGCCGCCATGGTTATGCATGAAAGAATCGAATATAATATTATGCAGTGCTTGTTGATGGACCGAAAGGACCGTTAGATCGATTGATGTTTATCTTTAGCCAAGATTGAGGAGTTGAAAGAATTATGGGAGGAAGGGTATCTACTTATGATATATCGAGCAAACAGTTGTTCTAAATGAAAGCAGCCCTCTGTGGACAATTAGTGACTTCCCTGCATATGCTAACTTATCGGGTTGGAGTACAAAGGGAGAATTTGCACGTCCTTGCTGCAACAAGGATCACCAAGCAATAAAGGCGAGTAACGGTGGTAAGTGGTGCTATTGTGGTCATCGTAGATTTTACCACAACGTAGGTGGAGGAATCAAAGAGCACTTTCGATGGAAAAGTAAGTACAAGGCCACCTCCTCTTAAACTATCGGGATCACAAGTATTAAAGCAACTAAATGACCATGACATAGAAGCGTGTACAAGAAGAAGATGTATTTCGAAGAGGAAGAGGGAAGAAAGAGAGAGCTTGCTAGACGTGAAATCACCACCTAAGAAAATACATAATTGGAAGAAAAAAAGTATTTTTTGGGAATTGCCATATTGGGAGCATAACTTAATTCGCCATAATCTTGATGTTATGCACATTGAAAAGAATATTTGTGATAATGTTTTGTTTACACTATTAGGCATCAAAGGAAAAACCAAGGATAACTTAAAGGCTCGAAAGGACCTAAAATGCATGAATATTAGGCGTGAATTACATCCTCAACCACGAGGGGCAAATTTAGAGTATATGCCTCCAGCAGATTTTACCATGACAAATAAAGAGAAGGAAATATTCTTAAAGGTGTTGCGAGATGTTAGAGTCCCAGATGGTTATTCGTCAAATATTTCACGATGTGTGAACTTTTGGCGTAGTATGTCGGGACTTAAGAGCCATGACAATCATATTCTAATGCAACAACTACTTCCAATAGCTACAAAGGGCACTACCAAAGCATGTTCTCCAAGCATTGATTGAACTAAGCAAGCGCTGCGATATTATGCTCAAGTGTAAATCGAGTCTTGATATAGAAAAGTTTGAAGATCGCATGGCTCTTACACTTCGGTCTTGAAAAGATATTTCCACCTAGTTTCTTTGATGTCATGGAACATTTGCCTATACATTTGGCATATGAGCTTTACGTAGCGAGGTCATCTAGTTGGATGTACCCAATAGAAAGATACCTCCACACACTAAAACAATTTGTGCGTGTCGAGCTGCAGGGCTTCAATTGCTAAATCTATCCTTTTACATGAATGCATGACTTTTTGTTCAAGGTATTTGGATGATAATGTGGAAACTAAGTCCAATCGTCGAGGGAGAAATGATGATGGAGGTGATGAGTCTGGTCGGGGAGTAGGAAAAAAATTACACGTTGAGCTTGATGACATAACATCCATACAAGCACATCGATATGTGCTCGGCAACATTGAGGCATTGACACCATTTATTGAGTAAGTCATTTTAAATCTTAGTATCGTAAGTTTTATTATAACTATGAAGAGCTTCTAATTGGTGCTTTCTGTTGATAGAAAGCACATTCTTGGTGACATTATTATACCCTCACAATTCGCAAAAACATCTTGTTCGTCGTAAGCACAATGAGAAATTTCACATATGGTTACGTAATCATGTAAGTTTATTATTTGTATAGTTACGGTCCATGAATCCTTATTCATTATATTGGTCTTTTAACCATTCTTGTTTTTGTTAATAAATGTAGGTTCAAGAGTCTATTGTTAATGACCAAATCACCGATGAAATAAGAAATTTAGCATTAGGCCCTCTCAAGGATGCATATCGCTATAAGTCATATATAATTAATGGCTTCGGTTTGAACTAAAAAGTGGATGTGAGTAGGAAGACTCAAAGATGGTGTTAATCTCAAAGCAACCCAAATGAGTTATGCTAGTAGTAGAGATACAAATCCTCGTGTAGGGGATGTTTTGTTCTATGGAGTGTTGGCGAGATATCATTGAAATTCAATATCTTAATGGCATGAAATTTGTGTTGTTCAAATGCATGGGTGAATCCTCGAGTAGGGAAAATGGTTGATGAGTTCAATTTTACGCTTGTGAACTTCAACCATTTGTTATATAGAGAATCGGTTAGGTGATGAACCTTTCATCCTAGCATCTCAAGCGGAACAAGTCTTTTATGTACAAGATCCTATAGAACCGGAGTTACATGTCGTTGCTCGAATGACTCAGAGATAGGTTCACTTGGTGCTCAATTAAGAGAAGAAGGCATGCGAGATCGCCGAGGAGAGCGAGACCGTCGTGATGAAGAAAGGGATCTTCATCATCGGGGAAGAGATTGCTCAATTAAAGTCTCAATTGCAAGTTACCCTACAATCTACGGACGGTGAGGCGAGTTATTCGGATGTTGCAAAGTCTTTGGGTTCTCTGAGCCTTCCTTTTATTCCAAGCCCTAGACATTACTCCGGTGGTCATGGATCTACCTCCAAAATCGACAACCTAAAATTCCAAAGGTACTCATTTCCTTTGAACTTATTTCGATAAAGTTATCCTGTCATAATTATCACTCTCTAAAAAAGAGGAAGAAAGTATCGAAACATTGTGCTTTTCTCTTTCCTTATGCGAAGAGAGTAAATTTTAGAATGTTATTACTTGATCTAGTGGTGATCATTATGAAGGCGATGGGTTGGGAGTAGTGGAATTCTAATCTTGAAGTGTTTAGTAATATTATGAAGGCGATGGGTGGAAAGGATTGTTTAGGGGTAATTTTGTTAATGTGAGTAGGGTTGCACCAAGCAAAGCTATAGAGGTAAAAAGACAATGCCCTTCTATGTAATTTCGGTATGATCAGTTTTTTTTTGATTTCATGCTCTTGCATCTATAATGTGGTGATTGTTTGTTGAAACGTTATGTTTGCTTACTTAATTTTCTCAACATATATACTTGTGAATTCTAATAGTGCTAAAACCATTTTCTCATATGACTGCTCTTTATGTTGGTTCCAAGTTGGCAATTATCGTTCATTGGGACGATAAAAAAGTGGGCTTGATATGAAAGATGTATTGCTTGCCTCTATTTGATTTGGTTGACATTGAGTCATTTATTATATAATGTATTTCTTTCTTTTCTCCTATTGCTTCAGCTTGTTAATCCTTGGCTTCACTTGAAGAAAAGGAATTTCATATATTGAAACTAACAATTGGCTCTCTACTTAGGTTTTAAGAGTATAGACCGCATTTGTTTTTCTTTAAACTATTGGGCTTGAGTCTTTCGTAACTTTGCATAATAATCTGAGTTTGCATGACTTTAGGCAGTTACCCTCAATTTTGAGCCTGCGTCATATGTTTCTTTTTTTTTTTATGATAGATAAGTATGGCCCCTTGGTATGTTCCTTTACATTAAAAATGGTGAAATTGAAGATAAGAGACTTGTTATGAATTAGTTTAGGTGTCAATAATAGTTTGCAATTGGGAAAGAATATCATTGAAGCATATTTGATTATTTTAAATGTCTAAATGTTTGTTTGAGGCGCATCTCATATATATATATATATCATATCATATCATATCATATCATATCATATCAGTTTCCCCCATTGAAGTCTTGTAGTTTTTCTTTTAGAGGTTTAGAAGCCCCACGCGTAGCGATAAGACAAATGATAAACGTAAGCGATAGAACACGAGCACTATGAGACACTATGAGACACTCTTCTTTCTAAAGGTATTTAAATTGTCTTATATTCCTTCTCTTACCTAGTTTTTTATCAAGTGAAGTAAGACCATACTTGAAATGCATCTTATGACAACAAAGATGTAAATACTTAAATAACAAACATCACTAGACTTATATCTCATGCCGAGCTTGATGTAATCTCTTTACTCCACCATCGAACTTGCCAAATATGTAATGGATGTGTTTTGAAGTTGCCATTATAGAACCTAGTAGCGGTGTTAGACCATAATGCGGATGGTTCGTACCTCACTTTTATTCCTTTTGTGAGTGACTCATTTGTAGTATACACAATTTTGTTTGCATTTGTATCGGACAAAAGTTAGATATAATCCCATCTTTCCTTTTATAATTAGTGTATGGAAGCAAGTTATTGGTTCCAAAGAGCGTTGATAATATACACACACTCATTAGGTCCAAGGTTGCTCTATATAGGCTAGAAGGGGGTTGAATAGCCTATGTCCAATTTTTGAAATTGATTCAAAAATCTTACTTACTAGGGTTTTATAAATTTTGCGGAGGAAGACTTGTGAAGCACTGGGACAAGTTGAGAATGGCTGATCTTGGCGGGACAAGATCAGTTCTTTGATTGGAAATCACGGAAATTAAAAGCAACACAATCAAATCACAATCACACACAAATAGACGAGAAGATTTAATATGGTTCACACTTATAAATAAGTGCTACGTCCACAACAAAGTGGTCAACTTTGGATTTGAAAATCGTGTACTAAGTTTTTCCACTAGATATTTTACAAACTAAATCTCTAATGGATTGTGTACAAAAATTTTGTTGACCAAGTGTTTGTGTGGGAGAATTGATATCAATAAGATACAATTCTCGTGAGCTATGAAAAGCTAGGTGTTGCAATCAATGAAGAGCTTTAATGGTGATCGTCTTAGAGAGAAGCTCTTGAAAGGAAGTACAGATGGGCGTTTAAGCTTTTAATGCACTTGAAGAAGATGAAGAAGATCGAGTTGTAGTTGTTGAAGTGTGTTCAATGCGGCAATGGATTCTCCTTTTATATGCGGAGGAAGCTAGGAGCCGTTGGAGGTCTTCTAATTTGAATTTAAGAGCAATTAATGCTCTAATCGGTTGTTGACTCGATAGGTGACACAGTAGCTTGCGTGTTTCGACACTTTGCTAAAAATAGGCGTCGTGTGTTTGGGAGGAATGTCCTTTTAAGTGTATGCCAAGAATGGAAACCTTCATTGAATGTGATTTGCGAGGTGCGTTGCATCGAAGTCAATGAAAGCCTCAAATCGAGGACATGTCTTGGCGGTTCTTTTATCGAGGCGTTCTTGAGGTTCTTGACATTGCGATGAAACTTGGCGATATGAACTTGTCCAGATATTCAAGCGAAAGCGATGCATTGTGCGCCTATGTGCGAAGGGCGTCCGATGTCCTATAGGCTATCTTCTTCAAGGCTATATACAATAAGCAATCCTAGGCTATTCAAGCTATGCCTAAGTACAAGTTGCCACTCTACTTGAGACACCTTGAGCCCATTAGTCACCTTGTCTTAGACTTAGGTTATGGATTCAAGCAAATCTAGGCTAATATGCAACAATCTCCTCCTATTTGCTTGAGTCCACGACCTACAATCTAATATCGGTGACCGTGTTCAAGTCTAGTAATAACATGCTTGTAAGATTGATATATTAAATAAGCATGCCACTAGATGAACTTACATAAAGGTCGTTGTATTCAAGAATTACAAAGTGTTTACAAAAAGGAAATTAAGCAGCAGACACTTGTAATGAAGCTGAATTTAAAGACATGCGAGATAAGCGAGAATAGGCAATATAGGACATGTCTTTAAACCGATGGTTTAAATTTTGCAATCACATAATAAGCGGTTCATAATAAACATGAAAGTTTTAAAATATAGACATTGTTAATTAAACAAGTTGTTTAATTACAAAGTTTAGTAAAAGATTATACAAAATATCATCGGCCGGTTCGAGAGGATGACCTAGGATGATGCGGCCTTTGCCTTTGCACGATGAAGATTGCCCATGTGCCCTTGATGCCCATTTAGAGTCAGCAGCGGCCTTAAGTCTTGCAATTTCTTCGTTTCTTTGCTGCTAGCTCTTCTTTAGTGTCGGTTCGGAGGAGAGCTCTTTGTTCTTACGCGAAGCGAGCATTATGCTCAATGAGCTTGAGTCTGGCGATCATTGTTGAGTGCGGCCATCTCTCCCGTGGGCCTTGGCGAGGCATCAATAAAGCGGCGGTGCTCGGTAGTTCTGCGCTCCTTGCGGTAGTAAGCCAAGTGCTTGGCCGTGAGATTAGCGTTGCTCGCCTGGGAGTGAGCAGATTGGCTGGCGTGAGAGTGAAGCACAAGCTTGTAGCGGCTTCAACCATGTCGGCGACTGCATCGGCTTAGTTGCTATGTTGCCCGGTTGGTTTCGAAGATGGCGGGCGTCTGGATGAAGTGGTGAGATCTGGTGGCAAGGCGGCTTGGTGAGATGGGCGTGGCGGGCATCAGCGGCCTTTGCCCTTTGGAAATCTCCGTCACTTGGGTCATGCGGTCGGCACATGGGTGATGTGGGGCGTCTGAGAGAGTTGGTGCGGGGCCTTGGTCAGTCACAGAGATGACCTCAAAATCTTAAAAATTTGTGAATAGCCTCGGCGAGGATAGTGTCAGGCAGTCGGGATGACTAGGTGATGGCCTGCGAGGGAATGGTGGTGGCTTGGGTAGGTGAGGGTGGAGGATGGTGGTGGGAGGCAGGGGATTGGCTAGAGGATGAGGAGAATGGATGGTGGAGGAGATTTCAATAGAGGAGAAGGAAGGCTAGAAAAGATGCGAGGAGCAGGGAAGAGCCTTTCTATGTAGATGACATAGGAAAGGGGTGAATGAAGAAAGGGGAGGAGAAAAGAAAGGGAAAGGCTAGGAGAAAGGAAGAGAAGAGGGATGAGAGGGTTGAAGCCAAGGAAGGTTGTGACTACATCAATGAAGCTGTAGACCACGGGGTGATAAAGGATGGAAGGATGGCGATAATGGTGAAGGCGGGGGTTTAGGCGAGAGAGAAAGGGGAGATGTCGATTTGGTTGGAAGGGGAAGGCCTAGGTCTTTATGGATGGCAACCCATTGGTTGAAGATCATAAGATCTTGAAGGCGAGTTGTGGGAGAAAAGAGTTGTGACCGAGGCGGGAGGAAGAGGGTCATAGTAGGCACCCATTGAAAGATGATTTCACACACATAGGGCGACGGGGAAATCTCTTGGGGTAGTCAAGGGTGGCCAAGAAGGGGTCAAAGTCGGCGGGGTTGGGTTTAGGCTGCTTGTCCGAAGGCAGGCTGAGCCTCGGGGTGTAGGTTGGTTAGGGGTTGGTTTTGAGGAGGCGGGTCGAGGAAGAGGAGAGATAGGTCGTTTGGAGGATGGTGGTTGAGAAGAGGTGGCGAGGTGAGATGGATGGGCTGTTGTGTGGTGGTTGGTTGGATGGGAGGCGAGAGGGAGGAGGTGAGGAAGTAGGTGAGGTGGTAGTGGTAGTAGGCGGAGGTGGTGAAGGTGGAGAAGGTGGAGGAGAAAGAGGTTTCGGCGGTTCCCAAAAATGGCCTCTTCTGCTTGCTCTTTTTAAAGCGTTTGCCATGCTTGGACTTAGTAGGAGTGGAAGAGGCGAGTTGGTGATTGAGATGTTGTGGTGGGAGCTGGCGAGGTGGAGGAACAGTGGATGGAGGAGCAGTGGTGTGGATGAGACCTTAGGAAGGCGAAAGATTCGATGCGTGGGTAGGAGGGTTTGTTTGGTTTTGGGTTTGGAGGATTGGGAGGTAGGTTGAGAGGGTTTGGAGAGGTCGGTGGTTGGAAGGATGATGTGTCCTTCTCAGCAGTACCTTGAGCGAGCTTTTTGAGTTTAGGAGTGAGAGAGAGAGTGTTTGGGCTTTTGGTAGGAGGCTCGGCGGGCTCATAGGGATCGTGGTCTAGCCTGGGGTCAAATGTTCGGCGGCTGCGGCCCGATGGGTGTAGGCTCCTCCTCTCGGTGGTAACCAGTGTAGGTGACCTTCCTCTTACCCTTGGCGGGTAGAGGGGCCACCCGATGGCGATAGCGGCGGCCAGTGCGGCGGCCAGCGGCACCGATGCGTGCCGGCAGCCCATATCGTCCCATAGCGGGTGATGTTGTTGGCCGTGAAGGCGTAGGTGTTGGACACCTTGATGAGGTCGTCGAGCGACCAGCTCATCAATCTCCTCATAACGGCGGAGGATGACATTGATAACCCGACAAAGGGCCTCTTCGTGGACGGGTGAGCTTGGACTTCGACAACGCTCACGGGACGGCATTGAAAAGATGATCTTTGCCCGGTTGAGTTGCTGAAGGACACGGCCTTGGTCCACATCAGTGTTGGGAGGTGAAGATGTCCCTCGAGCCATTCTTGAATAAAATGCTCTTGTCGGCGGATGGGCGATGTGATAGGGGTTTTAAGGAAGAGGTTCCTAGACATCTCGGAAAACCTCTCTCGGTTGGGCGAACCCCTCAAATCTCCCAGGCAAGTGCTTGATTCGGCATCGGTCAAGTCGACTTGCCTTCAATAGGCGGTCAAGGATTTCTCCAACATCCTTGTAGGTCAACTTGATATAGTGACCTGATGTAGCCCTTGATGTAGCTTAGGTTGGTAGCTCATTGGCATTAGTTGGAGGAGGAGGCGGGATCATCCTTGTGTAGAATTCCTCGGCTAGAAAGTTCTTTGTAGTGGGTGTCGTTGAGTTGGAACAAGGGGAGGAGTCCACACTCGTTAAATCTTTGACAAGGCATCAGCGGCGGATGTGCAAATATTGAGTCTATGTCGATAGTCATCCACGGGTGATAGCTTGACAGGGAAGGGTCCTTATAGGGAGCTCGGCGGCCAATCAGACCACTGTTGGCTTTTGACGGAAAGATGAAGTGGTGGCGGCGACCTTTGAGGATTTAGACTTTCCCTACATAATCGGCGAGATGTGAGAACGACACATATAGAAATCGCGAGATATGCAAGAAACGGCGAATAATAATCATGCAATCGAGAATAATAACATAAGCAGTGCTTGTTGAGATCAAAACCCAAATATAGACAAATTGAACCAAAATATAAAACAGGTTCATTATCGGGTTTCAAAATATCTTACGAGTTTGTCATTTTGAACCAACAAAGTGGTATAAAAGCGAAAACAAAGTATCACATAAAGCTCAAAAACACATTGCACCCAAACAAACAAGATTCAAGCAACAATCGCAAGAGAATCAGATATTCATCAATGGCGGACGGTTTAAAGGCGCACATTAGGTCAAGACAAGACCACAAACCGGTTTAAATGAATTGAAAGGTGTGGAAACTCTTACCATTGATGATTTTAGAAAACTTAGAGATTTTGAAGATTTGAAGGCTTTTGGAGGGATTTGATTGGAAGATGGAAGGTTTTGAAAGTTAGAAAATGGCGGTTGTTGAGAATTGTGAAGGTTCTTGTACATTTTACCCTTTTATACCTCGACGAGGCCCTTAATGGAATTTGATAAAATTTGAAGTCGCATTTATTACACGATGAGTTCTTTATGCGTATGGCGCCTTAAGTCGCCTATATTATCAAAGTCGCCTATTTTATTGAAGGCTGCCGTGTGGAGATAGACACTTACCCAAGGTTGTCTATTTACTCGGCGAGTTGAGATCGGCGATCATATAGCGGTTTAATAACGGCGGATTGATGAAATAACTTAAAGAATTAGCTAGAAAGGATTAAGGATTGAGGTCAAGCATACCAAGCTCTCCTCTTAAATATGCAAACTGGTTGAATCAAGTGGTTTTGTGAAGATGTACGCTACGATTCTCTGTAGGCACATATTGCATCTTGATGTTACCTTTTTCAACATGATCTTTAAGAAAGTGATATCTCACATCAATGTGCTTTTTTTGGAGTGCATGACGAGGATTTTGAGAGCGGAAATTGTGATGTGTTATCACACATTATAGGACAATCATCGATTTTGATCTCATAGTCCACTATTCTTTGTTTGATCCACGAGTTGTGGCGGCGGCTACCGGCGGCTATGTATTACGCTTCGGTTGTTGAAGTTGAAAGCAGTTTGCTTCTTGCTGGCCCATGAGACAAGTCTATTTCCTAAGATTGACATGTCCCACTTGTGCTTTCTGTCAACTTTACATGCGGCAAAATCAGCATCGAATAGCCTATAAGATTAAAAGATGAATCTCTAGGATACCGATTCCCAAATTGGGAGTATCTATCGGATATCGATGATTCTTTTATTGCCCAGGTGAGACTCCTTTGGATCGACTTGAAACCTAGCCTGAAACACAAACGGAAACATGATATCGAGGCCTACTAGCGATTAAGTATAAAAGTGAACCAATCATGCCTCTTGAGAGTCATGTCCACTTTCTTGCCCTTCTCATCTTTGTCAAGATGGCGGTTAGTAGCCATAAGTCTTTGAAGGCTGTTTGCATTCTCAAGACCAAATTTCTTGATGACATCCCTGCATATTTGGCTTGATTGATGAAGATACCATTTGAACTTTGTTGAATTTGAAGACCAAGGAAAAAGTTGAGCTCTCCGTCATGCTCATCTCAAATTTACTCTGCATAAGCTTTTCAAACCTTTTGCAAAGATTTTCATTAGTAGAACCAAAGATAATATCATCAACATATATTTGAACAAGTAAGGAATGACCTTTATGTTTCATAATGAAAAGAGTAGTGTCAATTTGACCTCTTACAAAGCCTTGAGATATCAAGAACTTTGAAAGGGTCTCATACCGAGCTCTTGGAGCTTGTTTGAGTCCATAAAGGGCTTTCCTCGGCTTGTAGACATCTTCTCTCCTTGAGCAGTCTATGAACCCGGTGGTTGCTCTCATAGACTTCTTCTTGAAGTTCTCCATTCGAGAAATGCACTCTTTACATCCATTTGATAAACTTTGAAGTCTTTGTAGAGGCATAGGCCAAGAATAATCGATAGCCTCTAATCTTGCAACGAGGGCAAATGTCTCATCATAGTCATACCCTCACATGCATATCCCTGGGCTACCGGTCTTGCCTTGTTTCTTGTAATGTTGCCGTTTTCATCCATTTTGTTTCGAAAACCCACTTTGTGCCAATAAGCGCTTGTCCTTTAGGCCTAGGGACTAGTGACCGGACTTGGCATCATCAAATTGGTTTAGCTCTTCTTGCGTAGCTTCCACCCGACTTGGATCTTCGAGCTTCATCAATCTTTTGGGTTCAATGTTAGATACAAATGCGGTAGAATACATGCATTCATTTCTTGAAGCTTGTCTAGTTTGAACACCGGCATTAAGATCTCCAATGATTTGAGTGATAGGATGATCTTTTACTTCCCTAACTTCTGGGTTGAACTTGTCCATTGCGTCGGCGGAGATGGATTTGAGAAGTAGAAGTAACTGAAGCTTGGTTTTCTAAAGGATAGGTTAATTCCAAGGTAGGTTGTATGACTTACGGTGTGGAAGGCAAAGGGATTGAGGGTTTTGAGTGTTCATTTGATGGTTCGTTTGAGGATTCTAACGGGTTGACTCTTGGAAGATCTTGTGAAGAAGGAGGATCGAGATGCGGGACTTGTACTGTCATGTCATAATCATTAGTAACCTTAGGAGCCAAATGTGGCCCAATGAAATCAAATTCATCAAAAGAAACATATGCAGATTCAACAACTTTAAGTGAAGTTTTATTATAAACTCTGTATGCTTTTGAAAACTTGGCATATCGAGAAAAATTCCTTCATCACTTTTGGATTCAAACTTACCTCTATGTTCTCTACCATTGTAAAGAACATAGCATTTACAACAAATATTTTAAAGAATCCAATGTTGGGAGCTCTGCCTCTCCATTTCATATGGAGTTTTGTTATGAAATTTATTTATGATGGACTGTTTTGTGTGAAGCGGGCGGTGTTCACGACCTCGCCCAAATACATGGCGGTTTGGCTTGCAATCATTGTCTTTCTGCTTCAATGAGAGTTCTGTTTTCCTTTCAGCAACTCCATTTTGTTGAGGTGTGCCAGCTAACGAGAAAATTGTGACCAATTCCATGGTCATCACAATATTTAGCAATACCATTGTTCTTGAACTACATTCCATTGTACGTCGACATCGAGAGATATCATCCGGCCGAGTGCGTAGTCTTCGAAGAGTTCAGTAATGATGTCATATGCTTCATCTTTGGAGGACATCATTTCTACCCAAGTAAATCTTGAGTAATCATCAACTACTACGAGTATACTTGCGCCACCAAGACTTGTAGTAGTTAGGTCCAAACAGATCCATGTGCAAGAGGCGTAGAGGTGTGCAGTTGTTGATAGGCAAGGCTTGCTTTTGAAGAAAGATTTGTGTAGTTTGCCTAGTTGACATGCTCTGCGAGAGGCTGTGTGATTCAGATATTTTTAGGCAAACCAACAACTAGATTGTCTTTTGATAGCTTCTCCAGGTATTTGAAATTGAGATGACTAAGCCTTTTGTGCCTGACCAGGCATTTGTCGAGTTGATGACCTAGCAACCAAGCAAAGATTTGATTTTCTTCCAACGGCATTTAGGTCAACGGCATAGACATTCCCTTTTGAACCATTCGGGATAGTTGAACATGTCTCATTGTCCTTTATGAGACATTGACTTGAGGAAAAGCCGCATGTTAGCCTTTATCACGAAATGTGATATGCTTAGCAGTTGTGCTTTAAACCTTCAACTAGAGAGACTTTGTTGATGGAGAGATTGCCTACGATTATACTTCCATAACCAATGGTCTTCCCTTTTGAGTTATCTCCAAATATGGCGAGGACCTTTTGCTTCAACAATGCTTGAAAGAAGATTTGGATCACCATCGTATGCTTTGAGCATCCATTTGTCTAGATACCATAGATCTTTCTCTTCTTCATTGACCCATGAAGCATTCTGAAAATATAGACATTTAAGAATATGGTCCCCTTTTATTTTTGGGTCCTCAAGGTTAGCAACCTTTTGGGATCCACACTTGTTTAACCTTTGGAGGAGTAAATCCTCTAGATTTAGGTGTGAATCTCGAGAAGGCATTCATGAATCTCATGACCATGGCATTTCGAGAAGAGCATTTGTGAAATCCTTCAACATGAGTAATGATTTCTTTTTGAGGCTTCTTAATATCGGCGAGTCTTTGGAATGATCTTTCTG
This sequence comes from Platycodon grandiflorus, assembly GCA_016624345.1. Classification (NCBI taxonomy): domain Eukaryota; kingdom Viridiplantae; phylum Streptophyta; class Magnoliopsida; order Asterales; family Campanulaceae; genus Platycodon; species Platycodon grandiflorus. Next base: position 19,891 of record JACONP010000131.1, read on the forward strand.
GCGATAATTGGCCTATAGGACTTAGGGCCGAAAATGCCTTTTCTTGTTGATGTTAGGTTTACCATAGATAGACCTCTTATCAAAAGATTTTGTATTCTGACAGCACATGTCCTTTAAACCTTTTATCTGCGAGAATTCACTTCTTTTACCCTTTTATAGGCGGTGTTGGAATCGTGAGTCTTGCCTTTGACAAATTTAATAGGTTTGAGTGAGAATTCCTAGACTTGCTATTAGTCATCCTGTTTTTTAGGGTGACTAATGGCAGGTTTAGTTGCTCGAGACTCACTATTTGAGAGTCAATCTTTGGCGGTGCTTTCTTTTGGACTTGTCTTTTGTGTTCCTTGGGATAAACAAAAGGAACTTTGTTAAAGCCAAGTCCTTGCCTTTTGGGAGGCTAGCGGTCATAAGGAACTTCTGACCAATTCTTCGACAATCACTTGGTGTCTCATCCTTTTGAGAACTAGAAGAACTACCTACTTTGAACTCACTTTGGAAACCAATGCGGTTTTGTCATCTAAAGTTTTCGGTTTGAAAGAATGGCATCAAAGTTTCCTTTAGAGTTATTCCAAGTATTGACAACCTTTTGAAGGTCATCTTTCTCGAATTTATCTTCTTGATGTGTTCAAGTAGGAAATCCACTTTTTCGATCAAAGCTTTGTTCTCTTTTTGCAATTTGATACTTTCGACTTCTTTGTCTATCAAGATCTTTGATCTTAGACATCAAGGTTGATTTCTCGAAGACAACTAGTTCATGCTTCTTGGCTAATTTCACATAGGCGACTTTGAATTTTGAAAATTCTTCCGGCATGTCTTTGTTGCTTTGATGAGCTCTCCCTTTGAAGGTTCATTAAGCTCATCATCATCATCACTGTCATCTTGTTGAAATGGTAATGACCCAGCTGAATCATGTGGTGACTCCACGGCGTAAGGCATATGTTGGCTTCTTCACAAAGTCACAAGAGTCATCCTCATCGGTGTCGGTGTCACACCATGTAGGCGGTGCTTTCATCAATGTCTTCGACCCATCCCTTTTTGTTTTTGAAATTTAGTTTCGGGCGTTTCTTATAAAATTCATATTTTGGCTTTGGACATTTAGAGGCAAAATGGCCTGTTTCCTACGTTAAAACAAACTAGCTCATTATCCTTTTGATGGTCTGTGATTTATAAGGAGCGAGTATTTTTGGTTGGCATTGTTTTATAAAGAACGGCAGTTTGTGAAGAGAAGGCTGCCTATGTGATGATGGTTTATTAAACCTTTTGAAGCGTTGATATTTCTTTACAAACATAGCAAAGGCTTCGTCGGAAAGAATATCATCATCTTCACTTGGAAGGTAGAAGGTGTTTCATCGGGTTTTGAACGAAGGAA